>PQFF01000319.1:29644-53277 GCA_003547095.1 Diversispora epigaea | reverse complement strand
CCATCGCCATCGCCATCACAAACTACTTCAAGAAAACGAAGAAAGACAAAAACGGGAGTTACTGAAATTGGTGATGACGGTAAATTTTTGAATTTCTTCGAAATCCTTCGAAATATTTTAAATATACAAACTAATGTATTTACATTTAGATGACGATGCTCCACTTACCCGAAAGGAAGCAAAAATCTTTTTCAACGAATTAAAAAAAGAAATCTCTGATGTTCGAAAACTTCTGGAAATGAGTGGTGTCGGAGACTACACAACTGAAGAATCATTTATTAAAGTAAGTATTATATGTGAGATTTTCTTAAAATGAATTATATTTTTTACTTATTTGGTATTCTTTATAATAGGAATTTGTAGGGGAAATCGCCTCTTATTCTATTAATAAATATATATATCCAAATAAAAAAGAATTAAAAAAATCTGCTGGTGCCATTTCCGCAAAAAGTTATCCGGAGTATTTCGAACATTGGAAGGATGATCGGTGGAGTTATTACTATAGTAAATACATTCAAAGCAGAGTAAGTATTAAATTATATAAATTATATAAATTATAGTATAATAAATAATTTTTAATAAAATTTTAAAAATTTTCAAGCTCCTCGCAAAACACCGGAGCAGAAGAGGAGCAATTGCTACAAGAGTTCGATCATCATTTTTTTCGACTTTCGGGGAATCGGATTTGCCTACAATCAATACCAAATCCGCAGCAAGTGAAGTATTATCTTGGAAAAAATCCCAAAAGGTCAAAGATGTACTAAGAAAACTGAACCAGGACGTCGATGGTCATGAAAATTTGACCTGGTGTACAAAGATCATGGAAAAAATTTGGGAAAAATCGAAGAAGGTGCAGAAAGAAAAAGTCACCTTTACGATTTCAATAATACAATACTTGCTGAGCCCGAAAGTCGAAAGTATAAAAATCGATGACGAAGCTATTCGAAAAAGAATGAAGAAAAATATCGTAAGTATAAATTTATTAAATTTATTTGTAATTATACGAATTATACGAAATACTAATTATTATTTTTATTTATAGAAAAAATTAGAAAAAGGCGAAACAATCGAATTTGAAGAAAAATCAGATGAAGAATCGGAATCAGAGGAATCGGAGGAGGAATCATCTGAAGAAGAAAAAAAAGGTAAAGAAAGAGAAGAAAGAGAAGAGGAAGAAGAAAGAAGATGGGAAGGAGAAGAAAGAAGATTGGGGGAAGAAAGAGTATTAGAAGAAGAAAGAGGAAGGGAAGAAAGGCAGGAAGGAGAAGAAAGGCGGGAAGAAGAAGAAAGGCAGGAAATATGGGATGAGGAATTAATAGAAATGATTAGCGGAGGTCCAAGTACTTCGTAAATAAACGAAAAAAAATAGATTATTTTTTATATTTTCATTNAAGGTCAAAGATGTACTAAGAAAACTGAACCAGGACGTCGATGGTCATGAAAATTTGACCTGGTGTACAAAGATCATGGAAAAAATTTGGGAAAAATCGAAGAAGGTGCCGAAAGAAAAAGTCGCCTTTACGATTTCAATAATACAATACTTGCTGAGCCCGAAAGTCGAAAGTATAAAAATCGATGACGAAGCTATTCGAAAAAGAATGAAGAAAAATATCGTAAGTATAAATTTATTAAATTTATTTGTAATTATACGAATTATACGAAATACTAATTATTATTTTTATTTATAGAAAAAATTAGAAAAAGGTGAAACAATCGAATTTGAAGAAAAATCAGATGAAGAATCGGAATCAGAGGAATCGGAGGAGGAATCATCTGAAGAAGAAAAAAAAGGTAAAGAAAGAGAAGAAAGAGAAGAGGAAGAAGAAAGAAGATGGGAAGGAGAAGAAAGAAGATTGGGGGAAGAAAGAGTATTAGAAGAAGAAAGAGGAAGGGAAGAAAGGCAGGAAGGAGAAGAAAGGCGGGAAGAAGAAGAAAGGCAGGAAATATGGGATGAGGAATTAATAGAAATGATTAGCGGAGGTCCAAGTACTTCGTAAATAAACGAAAAAAAATAGATTATTTTTTATATTTTCATTAATACATTAGTGAACATTACAATTTTTTATTTTTTATTATTTTTTATTAAATAAATATGCGAAAAATACAATAATAATTTTTAAAAATCAAAATATAAAAAATATAAAAATGTTTGAAAAAAACTATAATAATATGTAATTTTGAATATTTTTTTAAAAAATAGAAAATAAAATTCGCAAAAATAATTCGAAAATCTTTGAAAAATTTCGAAAATTTGTTATTGATACTAAGAAAAAAAGAAAAGAAAAAAAAATGTTAGAAACAGTATTGAATAAACTGATTCAATCTCTGTGCGCTGTTTTCTAAGTAAGCATGTTAGCGTCTGAGAGTATCCTACTTCTAGACAACAGGGGGTATCCTACTTTATGAATAACCCCCATTGAACGACTACCTGTTACCGCGATTATGGCGGAATGTCACCACAGGAAAATCGTAGTATAAGGGCTGTATTAATCAAAGAAAGGAACGTCGAGAACTAACAGCGTTTTACTATCAGAACTCCACCCCGCCCATCACTTTAACACAACTGAAGGGACTCAAGAAGATTCACTGGAGTCTCAGACGACCCGGAAACACAACATCAAATGAAGATTTTACAGATAGCAACTGGCGTCCAACCTCGTCAAAAACCAACATACTTACTTGAGAAATAAATAAGTTTTTGAAAATTTCTGGAAAAAGAATAAATAAACAAGATCATTTTGTGAAAAAGTTCAAACAAAATAAATAAACAAGATCATAAATAAACAAATAAACAAGATCATAAATAAACAATAAATAAATGAAATTTTTCGAAATTTTTTAAAATGATAAACTTTCGAAAATTTTTAGGCAAATATTTTCGTAATAATTACGAAAATTTTCGAAAATTTTTTAAAATGTCAAAATTACGGAAAATAGCATCCGTAATATTACAGAATTTTAACGTTTCAATAACTTTCGAAAATTTTCGAAAAATTACGGAAATTTAATATCACGTTAAAATTACGGAATATTACGCCCGAAAAAATTTCCTGATGCAGGTGCCCAATATCATATATTTTATATATTGGGTACTTATCTGGTACCTATCGGGTACTTATCTGGCACCTATCGGGTACCTATCTGGTACCTATCTGATACCTATCGGGTACCTATCTGGTACCTATCTGGTACCCGAACTTCGGGACGTACACACCCCCTATCTGGTACCCGATATATACCCGATATATATTATTTCGACCTGTGTTATAGCTCTCGCGATTCTTGCTCCCACGGTTTTATTATTATTATTATTATTATTATTATAACCTCCACGATTTTTACTCACAGTTTTATTATTATTATTATTATTATTATTATAACCTCTGCGATTCTTGCCCCACAGTTTTATTATTATTATTATTATTATTATTATTATTATTATAACCTTCGCAATTCTTGCCTCACGGTTTTATTATTATTATTATTATTATTATTATAGCCCCGCGATTCTTGCTTCCACAGTTTTATTATTATTATTATAGCCCTTGCGATTCTTGCTTCCATGGTTTTATTATTATTATTATCATTATTATTATAACCCCGCGATTCTTGCCCCACGGTTTTATTATTATTATTATTATTATTATTATTATTATATCCCCCGCGATTCTTGCTCCCACTAGAAATAGAAATTGTGATTATAGAATTGCGATTAATTGCGACTCGACTATATAGTCAACTCCAAATATTGGTGAATAATTAATTGTGATTTTCATAATCGTTAATAATCAACGATTAAATCGCGATTATATAATCGTCGATTTAATCGTGACTATATAATCATCGAATAATCGCGACTATATAATCGTCAATTTAATCGCGACTATATAATCGCCGATTTAATCGTGACTATATAATCATTAAATAATCGCGACTATATAATCGTCGATTTAATCGTGACTATATAATCGTGACTATATAATCGTTGATTTAATTATAATTATATAATGATAATTATTAAAATAATTT
Source organism: Diversispora epigaea (assembly GCA_003547095.1). Taxonomy (NCBI): domain Eukaryota; kingdom Fungi; phylum Glomeromycota; class Glomeromycetes; order Diversisporales; family Diversisporaceae; genus Diversispora; species Diversispora epigaea. The sequence continues at coordinate 49,248 of PQFF01000319.1, read as the reverse complement.
AATTTATTTAAATAAATTAAAAAAAATAAATTAATTTAATTAATTTATAAAAAAATAATTGATTATGAATCGTGACTACAATTATAAAATCGTGACTATGATTATAGAATCGTGACTATAATTATAGAATCATGACTATAATTATAAAATCGCGACTATAGAATTGTGACTATGATTATAAAATCGCGACTAAATTAGTAATTATAGAATCGTGACTAAATCAGCGATTATAAAATCGTGACTAAATCAGCGATTATAGAATTGCAACTAAATCAGCGATTATAGAATCATGACTAAATCAGCGATTATAGAATCACAACAAAATTGACGATTATGGAATCGCGATTAAATCGGTGATTATAGAATCGCGACTAAATCAGCGATTATGGAATCACGACTAAATCAGTGATTATGGAATCGCGACTAAATCGATAACTATGGAATTGGCGATTAATCGCGATTAATTGTTGGTGAATAAAGTCGATTAGTCAACTCTAAATATTAGGGTGATTCCTAACCCTAGCTCCCACGGTTTTATTATTATTATTATTATTATTATTATTATAACCCTCGCGATTCTTGCTCCCATGGGTTTATTATTATTATAGCCCCGCGATTTTTGCTCCCACAATTTTATTATTATTATTTTATTATTATTATTATTTTATTATTATTATTATTATTATTATTATTATTATTATTATTATAGTCCCCACAGTTTTATTATTATTTTTCTTATTATTCTTGCCCCACAATTCTTTTGTTAATTTAAACAAATGTTAAATTTTTAAAAAAGATATTTTAGATAAATTTTTGTTAAATAAATTTTTTATCACACTTGTTTAAGTATAACATGATTTGATTGGCTAAATTAAAATAATTAAAATAAGAATAATATCAATATATAATTTTTTTTATTTTATTTTCTTTATTAAGTAAAGAAAAATTATATATAAAAGAAATAGCTCAACAACAATAACAACAACATGAACAACGATAACAACTTAAACAATAACATGAACAGCAGCAACAGTAACAATAAGTTAACATTTAGGTAAAAAAGTATTAGACATAGAAGAATAACTCAACAAAAGCAACAGGAACAGCAGTAAGAATAGCAATAACAAGAATGGTAACAACAGCTACAACAAATTATACATGTCGTCAAAACTATTGAATTGAGTCAGACGCAATTAAAATTGAAAAAAATTGAAATTGAGTCAANTATTATTATTATTATTATTATTATTATTATTATTATTATTATTATAGTCCCCACAGTTTTATTATTATTTTTCTTATTATTCTTGCCCCACAATTCTTTTGTTAATTTAAACAAATGTTAAATTTTTAAAAAAGATATTTTAGATAAATTTTTGTTAAATAAATTTTTTATCACACTTGTTTAAGTATAACATGATTTGATTGGCTAAATTAAAATAATTAAAATAAGAATAATATCAATATATAATTTTTTTTATTTTATTTTCTTTATTAAGTAAAGAAAAATTATATATAAAAGAAATAGCTCAACAACAATAACAACAACATGAACAACGATAACAACTTAAACAATAACATGAACAGCAGCAACAGTAACAATAAGTTAACATTTAGGTAAAAAAGTATTAGACATAGAAGAATAACTCAACAAAAGCAACAGGAACAGCAGTAAGAATAGCAATAACAAGAATGGTAACAACAGCTACAACAAATTATACATGTCGTCAAAACTATTGAATTGAGTCAGACGCAATTAAAATTGAAAAAAATTGAAATTGAGTCAAAACAAATTTTAATTTTTACTAGTGATTGACGCAATTAGTTGAGTCAGACGCAATTAAAAATTGAAATTTTAAGAGTTGAGTCAAGGCCAAATTAGTTTTGACGACATGTATACAACAAATACCGCAACAACAAAATTTAGTATTTAATAAAATTCAAGCAAACATATTTATTAATTATTTGAATTATACAAATTATCATTTTAATTATGTCAATTATAAAATAATTACTTCTGTTAAAATTATTTTATTATTTAAATATATAAATTGTGTCAAATTATATTAGAAACTATAATTGAATTATCATATTAATATATTAATTTTAATTTTAATTTTAATTTTTATTATTAGCATCGTATACAAGGTGCTTGTAATGAAGTATTTTTATAAGAGAAATCCTATTATAAAAAATATTTATGGAAAAGTCAATCACTCGAACCCACTGATAAGATATCAACTAGACCCCAGAACCAATTACATTTGTATTATTTATTGGCTAGAGTTTTAATTAGAGAATGTACTAGAAATTATTCTCTTGAGTTATCTAACATTCCTTCAGATTATCTTGAGTTAATAATTTCAAATATAATTATTAGAAATGATATCAATTTAAATATTAAAACGTGAGATTATTTCAAATTGTGGTATAATATGCAAATTAATTATCATTTTTAAAAAGATCATCTTGAAAAATTTTATAATTTTTTAAAAATGAAATGGAATATTCCTCTTGAAAATGGTTCTTTTAAGATTGATAATAGGTTGTATATTAAATCATTTGATATGATTGATTTAGCACAAGGCAAATATAGATCAACTCGACTGGAAAGTTTCACATATCCAAAGAGTGCACATTGTCTTGTTAATCCAGGATGCATAGTGAATCAGAATAACCAAACTTTGATTCACTTAGAAAATATAGACGATACAAATATTTTATTACATATCACTAATGTTGTAAATATATACTATTATCATATGGTTAATGATGAAAAACATCGAAGTGAATCATTCTGGTGAAATTTAACTGAATATTATGGAGCTTATAGGTTATATACTGATTTACCATATACAAGTTTCAATTCTGCCAGCAGTCATAATACAGATCATCAATCATGTATAGATGAATTAATTCGCAGTCTTGTACCATTGTCAAATTTTGTCAATAAATTTATACAAGACAATTATAATAGTATGTATTTGAAGTTGAAAAATCTTTCCTTGGATCCTTTTGCTCCAAAATCTTTTAGAATTTTTTCAATGATAGCTATTAATTATAATATTGTTAGTAATTATCATTGGGATTTATCAGATGCATTAAATTGTTTATGTTGCCTAATACCATTAGGTAATTTTCAAGGAGGAGATCTTTATTTTTCTCAACTTCATGTTCGTGTACCACTTCAACCTGGTTAGGTTGTCGCATTTGATTCACATCATTTACTTTATGGTAACCTTCCTTTAATTAGTGGAATACGACATAGTATCATCTATTTTGTTCATTAAAATTTTTTTCATAAAGAAGATAATTATAGCAATATGGAAATTGAAAATGTTAAATTAACTAAATCTCTTCACAATAACAAAAATTTGAATAAAAGAATTTTTCTTGAAGAACTTGTTAATTTTCAAACTATAAATTATATAATCAATGTGCCTAAAAATAAAGATTAAAGGCATTCACCTGAAGGTAAATAAAATATTATCAATAATTATTTATTAAAAAAAAATTAATCAATATTTATTTTTTTATTTTAGAATTGGAAAGAGATCGTAAAGGGGAAAGTAAAATTCTACATTTTAATAAATAAATAAAGTTATTATATATTATTAAAATTAATTTAATTATTTTTATTTTTTTAATTTTCATTATAAATTATATATCAAAAGGATATTAAAAAAATATTAAAAATATTGATAGAATATCAATAGGATATCAATAAAATAGCAATAAATATTACAAAAATTTCACTGCAACATATAATTTTATAAAAAAAAAATATTAATTAGTATTCTTTTAATATCATTAAAATATTAAAAAATAAAAAATAAATATTACAGTATATTTTACTATAATATCTTAATATCATTTTAATATTACATATTATTAAGATGATATCATGAAGATATTTAATGATATTAAATTTTTTGGTTATATAATATTTTGAGGATATTATATAATGTTGTAAAAATATTTATAAAATATTGTAATGATATCATTATAATATAATTATTATATTTTTAAATAAATATATTGTAATAACATCTGCAATATAAATTAGATATTCTTAAAAAAATAATAATCTCAGTAAAGCTAACTGAACTAATAAAAATAATAATAAAAGGAAATTTGTTTACGGAGAATCTTATAACTCTAAGTCATTAAGCTCGATGACTAAGCTAGATCAGGAGACAGACCAGATACCACAGGTTACACTGTCTTACATTTTTCAATCGAGTCCTTAAGTAGACCAAATTATACATGGTTTCTTTTACTCAACCCTAGCTGAAAAACCAAGAAGCATCCGGATATACTGCGTAAATATATCCTTTGAGATCGGTACGTAAAAGATGATAAGTTGCTTAAACTATATACGCTATTTATACCTGCCGTCCAAATTCAAAATCCAAATGCCAAAATCCCAAATGCCAAAATCCCAAATCCCAAATCCCAAATCCCAAATTATAATTAGTATTTTTTGCCGAAATCCCAAATCCCAAATCCCAAATACTAGTAATTTGTGCATTTTGGCGTCACAAATCCCAAATTATTTGGGATTTGGGCAACACGTATAACGCTATTACACAAAGAGGTTGCGATAAACCACGACGAGATATCTGCAACTATTTCGAGTCCTTTTAACATCATAGGACCAGAACTTGTATAANTTATAACTCTAAGTCATTAAGCTCGATGACTAAGCTAGATCAGGAGACAGACCAGATACCACAGGTTACACTGTCTTACATTTTTCAATCGAGTCCTTAAGTAGACCAAATTATACATGGTTTCTTTTACTCAACCCTAGCTGAAAAACCAAGAAGCATCCGGATATACTGCGTAAATATATCCTTTGAGATCGGTACGTAAAAGATGATAAGTTGCTTAAACTATATACGCTATTTATACCTGCCGTCCAAATTCAAAATCCAAATGCCAAAATCCCAAATGCCAAAATCCCAAATCCCAAATCCCAAATCCCAAATTATAATTAGTATTTTTTGCCGAAATCCCAAATCCCAAATCCCAAATACTAGTAATTTGTGCATTTTGGCGTCACAAATCCCAAATTATTTGGGATTTGGGCAACACGTATAACGCTATTACACAAAGAGGTTGCGATAAACCACGACGAGATATCTGCAACTATTTCGAGTCCTTTTAACATCATAGGACCAGAACTTGTATAAGTTATTAAAGGAATTTATCACCTCAATAGTATAGATAATTATATATATTTATATATACAATTATAGAAAAAATAAAAATTTATGGGATTATTAATAAATATAATATTCATTCAAAAAAATTTGTATTATTAAAATATTGCGTAATATTATATTAGTATTATTAAAATATTATTTATTATAAATTATATATTGATAAGATATTAATATAATATAAATAAATATTACAGAAATATCATTGTAATATAAAAATATTATATCAATATTTTTTAATATTAAAAGGTGAAAAAAAATATCGTAATGTATATTTAAAATATTATAGTGATATTTTAAAATTATTATTAAATATCATTGTGATATCAATATGGTATTAAAAATTATTTTTAAATATTAAAATAATATTTTAGAAATAACTACTTTATTTTTTCTTAACAATCCTTATGAAGCTCTTTGAAAAAAAATACATTTATCTTATGTTTATTATTATCTTTTAATAATAAAATTAATAAAATATTACAAAATAAAATTTCTACAATTATATTAAAGTATAATGAAAACAATTAAATTTAAAGTAATTTAAAAGTAATAAATTTAAAACAAAATATATCAAATATTAACTGTAGAGTTTGAAAATTTACACTAATATCAAAAAACATAATATTAAACTTTAAAAGTTTGCAGATCTTCGAAATATAATGTTACAATATAATTTTGAAAACCTTCGAATTAATATAATTACTGATGAATAATAATTTTTAAAAAATCAAAACATAATATTTAAAAAAAACTATAATAATATATAATTTTAAATATTTTTTTAAAAAATAAAAATAAATTTACAAAAAATCTTTGAAAATTCTGAAAATTTGTTATTGATACTAAGGAAAAAAGAAAAAAAAAAATGTTAGAAACAGTATTGAATAAANATGGTATTAAAAATTATTTTTAAATATTAAAATAATATTTTAGAAATAACTACTTTATTTTTTCTTAACAATCCTTATGAAGCTCTTTGAAAAAAAATACATTTATCTTATGTTTATTATTATCTTTTAATAATAAAATTAATAAAATATTACAAAATAAAATTTCTACAATTATATTAAAGTATAATGAAAACAATTAAATTTAAAGTAATTTAAAAGTAATAAATTTAAAACAAAATATATCAAATATTAACTGTTGAGTTTGAAAATTTATACTAATATCAAAAAACATAATATTAAACTTTAAAAGTTTGCAGATCTTCGAAATATAATGTTACAATATAATTTTGAAAACCTTCGAATTAATATAATTACTGATGAATAATAATTTTTAAAAAATCAAAACATAATATTTAAAAAAAACTATAATAATATATAATTTTAAATATTTTTTTAAAAAATAAAAATAAATTTACAAAAAATCTTTGAAAATTCTGAAAATTTGTTATTGATACTAAGGAAAAAAGAAAAAAAAAAATGTTAGAAACAGTATTGAATAAAATTCAATCTCTGTGTACTGTTTTCTAAATAAACATGTTAGCGTCTGAGAGTATCCTACTTCTAAACAACAGAGGTATCCTACTTTATAAATAACCCCCATTAAACGACTACCTGTTATCGCAATTATGGCAAAATATCACCACAGGAAAATCATAGTATAAGGGCTGTATTAATTAAGAAAAGGAATGTCGAGAACTAACAGCGTTTTACTATCAGAAACTCTGCCCCACCTATCACTTTAACACAATTGAAGGGACTCAAGAAGATTCACTGGAGTCTCAGATGATCCAGAAACATAACATCAAATGAAGATTTTATGGATAGCAACTGGCATCCAACCTCGTCAAAAACCAACATACTTATTTAAGAAATAATAAATTTTTGAAAATTTCTGGAAAAAGAGTATAGTTTTTTGAAAAAGTTCGAAATAAAATAAATAAGTTTTTGAAAATTAATAGAAAAAAAGTATATAGTTTTTAAAAAAAGTTCGAAATAAAATAAGTTTTTGAAAAAGAGTATATAGTTTTTTGAAAAAAGAGCACATAGTTTTTAAAATTTCTGGAAAAAGAATAAATAAACAAGATCATTTTGTAAAAAAGTTTGAAACAAAATAAATAAACAAAATCATAAATAAACAAGATTATTTTATGTTACATAAAATAAATAAACGAAAATTTGCGAAATTTTTTAAAACGATAAACTTTCGAAAATTTTTAAGACAAATATTTTCGTAATAATTACAAAAATTTTCGAAAATTTTTTAAAACATTAAAATTATGAAAAATAGCATCCGTAATATTATGGAATTTTAACGTTTCAATAACTTTTGAAAATTTCCGAAAATTTCTGTAATATTACGCGAAAAATTACGGAAATTTAACATCATGTTAAAATTATGAAATATTACGCCCGAAAAAATTTCCTGATGACTAACACTGATCGAATGAACAAAAATTAGAATCTTATTAATGGCACAACATATGGGCTGATTGTGAAAGTCTTAAAATTTTAGATCAGGTAATATCCTCTCAGCCAATTATAATTTTATTTATTTTTTCGAAGAAATTTAAAAATCAAAAAAAATCTCAATATTTTATTAAGGAAACTACTTCTCAACTTCTAAATAAAAATATTTGGCACAAAATTTTACATATTTGTAATTTTTAAAAATATTTTATTAAATAAATAAGAATTTAAATATAAGTAGACCTGTTATTAAGTACTTGTTAACCCATCAAACCCGATCTTAACTTATCAACCCAACCCCCTTACCTTGCGGAAATTTGTTTTATTTCTTTTTTAAAAGGTTTAATAACGTTATTTTATCTTATTTTTTCTTTTATTTTGTTTACTTTACTCCAAAAGAACAACTTTACTTAGTAGTCAAAATCTATTATCAATAAGTTTTATTAATTTTATTAAGAGATAAATAAAAAAAAATTTTTGTGTAACAAATTATCAGTTAATTTTTATAATCAGCCAATATGAATATACATAAATCGAACATCCTATTTGTGAAAATTCATAAATCGGAAATTCCTATTCATAAATTAAAAAAAATTGACTATTTATACTTAATAAATTTTAGCAAATTTAACCATTAATCGGAATCCTATTTATGATAAAATCGTTCTATTTTTTTTCATTTAACCAGTGTAAAATACAACATTTTAGTATGTAATAAAGACTTTCTGTTTATATAATGTATTAAAACTATATATATTTTCAAAATTGATTTTGAATTTTTGAGATATTTTGTCTTTTTAAAATTTATGTAGAATTTATTTTATATATAGAAGTAAAAAAAATATCTAGTTATATGTATTTTTAATTAAAGAATTTATTTGAGTGGTTAAAAAATTTTTGATTTTAAGTAAAATAATTTTGTTTTTTATGAAAAACTATTTCAACTTTTTTTCTCAAAATTGCAATTTCGGAATCCCAAAATAATTTTGCATGCAGGTATAACTAAAATAGTGTATTTTGAATGCAATAAAAACTTTTTGTTTATATAGTATACTAAAACATAATGTTTTAGTACATAATAAAAACTTTCTGTTTATATAATATACTAAAATGTCTCTATATAATTCTTGATAGCATATTGTATTATTATTTCATAGGCTCATATATAATTTTTTAATAAATTTTATAGCTAATTAAATATACAAATACTTTTACCAAAGTCTAAAAAAATTATCTGGTACTCAATTATTAATATTGCATTTTGTATAATAATTTACAATAATAAAAAATTAGTGAAATTGTTTTAAAACTTAAATTTCAACTAGTAATATATAATACAAAAAAACATAATGTTTAATTATATCACAGTATCTCAGAGATAACTTAAATTTCAACTAGTAATATATAATACAAAAAAACATAATGCTTAATTATATCACAGATCCCAAAGATAACTTAAATTTCTTTTTTAATTTTGATAAATATTATTAATTTGTATAACTTTTCATTTACCTTCATGAATATTTATTTTTTTAATAAACAAAATATTACAACACCTTTACAGGAAAGAGAAAAGAAAAGAATATAAGCTAATCATTTTTATTTATTATTCACCTTCATGAGATATACATATATATTTATTTTTTAAAATTTTTTTTAAAAAGGAAATAATAAATAATATAAGTCAATTATTTTTATTTGGTTATTATTTACCTTAGCAAAATATACAAACAAAATAATTTATATAATTTATCATATATGCATAAATAAATAAAAATAATGATTTTCCATTGTGTTTTATCATTATAATTATATCAATTGCAATTGTAACAGTTATCCTGAAAAAATAAAATATAAATGAAACTTAAATTTTTTTTGATTCATTTTTTTTTAATAAAACATTATTTTTTTCTTTTTTTTTAATTCTTTTTTGAATTATTAAATATAAAGTCATATGAATTAAATAAAATCTGTGATTCAAATATTTATTATTTATTATTATTTATTNATAACTTAAATTTCAACTAGTAATATATAATACAAAAAAACATAATGCTTAATTATATCACAGATCCCAAAGATAACTTAAATTTCTTTTTTAATTTTGATAAATATTATTAATTTGTATAACTTTTCATTTACCTTCATGAATATTTATTTTTTTAATAAACAAAATATTACAACACCTTTACAGGAAAGAGAAAAGAAAAGAATATAAGCTAATCATTTTTATTTATTATTCACCTTCATGAGATATACATATATATTTATTTTTTAAAATTTTTTTTAAAAAGGAAATAATAAATAATATAAGTCAATTATTTTTATTTGGTTATTATTTACCTTAGCAAAATATACAAACAAAATAATTTATATAATTTATCATATATGCATAAATAAATAAAAATAATGATTTTCCATTGTGTTTTATCATTATAATTATATCAATTGCAATTGTAACAGTTATCCTGAAAAAATAAAATATAAATGAAACTTAAATTTTTTTTGATTCATTTTTTTTTAATAAAACATTATTTTTTTCTTTTTTTTTAATTCTTTTTTGAATTATTAAATATAAAGTCATATGAATTAAATAAAATCTGTGATTCAAATATTTATTATTTATTATTATTTATTATCTATCTTCGCAATCTATATATGTATATTTATTTTTTAAAAAATTTTTTAATAATCAAAAATATTATGGAAAAGAGAAAAAGAAATAATAAGCCAATTATTTTTATTTATTATTCACTTTTGTGAGATATACATATATATTTATTTTTTAAAGTTTTTTTTAAAAAGGAAATAACAAATAATATAAGTCAATTATTTTTATTTATTTATTATTCACCTTAGCAAAACATACAAACAAAATAATTTATATAATTTAGCACATACACATAAATAAATAAATAAATATATAAATAATGATTTTCCATTGTGTTTTATCATCATAATTATATCAATTGCAATTGTAACGGTTATTCTGGAGAAATAAAATATAAATTTTTTTTTGATTCATTTTTCTTTTAATAAAACATTATTTTCTTTTTTTTTATTCCTCTTTGAATTATTAAATATAAAGTCATATGAATTAAATAAAATCTGTTATTCAAATATTTATTATTATACAACCTTTATTTTAATTTAATGTATTTTAACATTAATTAATAATATAATTAATTATATGTATAAATTTTAATTACGTGGTGGTGACGAAGTCGCCATATCCAAAAATATCTAGTTTATCAATTAATTATGATATTTAATTATCAAATAAAATAAATAAAAAATAAAAAAAATAAGATTATCTAAAATAATTATCGTCTAAATATTTATATTATTATTATCTTACAAAGTTTTAAGTATATTTGTTATCAATTATCTAGATATTTATTATTGTATTTAAACAGAAGAAAATTTATTTTTTATTTTTATTTAAAATATTTAAAAAATAAAAAAAAAGTAATATATGTGAACTATCTATTAATAGTTTGTAATTCATATATATATGATCTAACCTGTATGAAATTAAAAATAAGACGTTGTGTTTATTCTTCTTTTTTTAAAACAATTTATTTGAAATAGAAATTACTGAAATCACTTAACTCCACCGTTTATACTATAAAACTATCACGATCAAAAATCACTTATAGTGATATTTTTTTTACTAGAATTTTTAACTAGCGATGAAGCCGCAGAACAAGCCTCTTCTAGTTATAATAAATAATTTCGTATAGCAATAGGGATAAGATACGCCAGTGCAGTAATATATCTCTGTTGTAATAATTCTTTTAATAAACTACTTTAGATTTCTTGGTGAGTTACTTCAAAAGTCTGTTAAATTTCAGCAGTGTATGAAGTAGTTAGTAAAAAGATACTTTTACTCCATTTACTCATTACATTATTATTATTTTAATTATTATTTTAATTATTATTTTTGATTATTCATTATTTTAATTATTATTACACGTAATTGCATTGTTTGTGATTGTTAGTAAGCAGGTTTTGATTGACTAATCAAACCAAGTTTAGTGAGACTGATTGACGTAATTTTCCAAATATGTGTATTACTCTTTACACAAAATTATTATATAATGATGCATAAACTTTTATTTTGCTTTTTTTTTTAAGTTTTCTCTTGAAAATGTCTCGTGCACGTACTTCAAATGAAATTTGGTGGGCAGTTCTTTGGGATAAATTGCATGAATTTTTCCATAATTGTCCAAAATTACCAAAAAAGCCCATAACAGAAAGCAGGTAGTGTATAGGTGTATTAACTTATTACTTAAGTATCGACTAATGTGAACTTTGTATGAAATGTAGTTTGCCCTTCCAAATTGGCACGAATATAACGATTAAAGAATATAACACTTTTCTTAACAACTANCTGTTGTAATAATTCTTTTAATAAACTACTTTAGATTTCTTGGTGAGTTACTTCAAAAGTCTGTTAAATTTCAGCAGTGTATGAAGTAGTTAGTAAAAAGATACTTTTACTCCATTTACTCATTACATTATTATTATTTTAATTATTATTTTAATTATTATTTTTGATTATTCATTATTTTAATTATTATTACACGTAATTGCATTGTTTGTGATTGTTAGTAAGCAGGTTTTGATTGACTAATCAAACCAAGTTTAGTGAGACTGATTGACGTAATTTTCCAAATATGTGTATTACTCTTTACACAAAATTATTATATAATGATGCATAAACTTTTATTTTGCTTTTTTTTTTAAGTTTTCTCTTGAAAATGTCTCGTGCACGTACTTCAAATGAAATTTGGTGGGCAGTTCTTTGGGATAAATTGCATGAATTTTTCCATAATTGTCCAAAATTACCAAAAAAGCCCATAACAGAAAGCAGGTAGTGTATAGGTGTATTAACTTATTACTTAAGTATCGACTAATGTGAACTTTGTATGAAATGTAGTTTGCCCTTCCAAATTGGCACGAATATAACGATTAAAGAATATAACACTTTTCTTAACAACTATGGATCATCTGGATACAAATTCCAGTTCGAGTTAAATAGTGACAAAAAAACTGGTATCGTAGATATAGTTGATATGGCCACACCTGTACATGAAGATGTTGTTAGCCTGCTTCAAGATTTTTTCAAAGTTCCTAATGGTGGAGTCATTTTTCGTCCTCCTATAAAAGTTACTGGACAACCTCGTAAGAGAATCTATTCTGGTTTGCTTCTTGTTATTGAATTTTCAATAATCTTAATGATCTTTTCATATAGTACACTATAATCCTGATGGAAGTGGGGTTGAAATAGCTCCTGACGTTGCTGTATATCTGAGTACAGCATTTGTTCCAAGGCCTGCTATTTCCACCATACTACCTCGTCCTCCCGGTGATATACATGTATGTCAAGTTCTATGTGTTTTATGTATATTGTTTTGTTGTGTGATTTTCATTATTATGGTCTATGCACGGATAATGTGTGAGGTAGCAGTTGGCCAAGGTGTTGGTCGTTTGAAACAAAGGTGCTTGACTTGGATGAAAGAACAATACGTTCGTGCTGTTGTCTGTATTAAAATTTTAAGTCCAAGAGCAGGGATTCGAGAACGCGCAACTGGTTATTTTTATAGAACAATGACGGTATATCATTCAATAATACCAAGTCAAGCATTGTATCTCTTCATATCTAATTGGTCTGTTTTTTAAATGTTAGGCGAAACTGTATCGTCAAGGAATACATGGAATATCAAAACGAAAATGAGATTTTGGAAATATTAGAAAAAATTCAAGAGATCCTATCGGTGACCCTGCCCCTTGCAATGCACCAAACTTGCCAAGTTTTCAGATAAATATTCCTATAGGTAAAGTATTTTGGAGCCCAAGGTTTCCCAATTCAACAATCCCCCCTGCAATCGGAGCTCTCCATTTAACCCATTTTACTATTGACTTGTACAAAATACAACAAATAGCTTTAGAAGCTCAAATGTGAACAAATTAATTCTAATTTGCTTTTGAAAAAGCTTCTATGTCTTCTTATACAAATCATACTTTGCACCTTGTGCATTTCATTCTGTTAATCTTCCTTGCAAATAATTAAAAATGACAGCATATAAACTTTCACACCCACATCATTAAAATAATATTAGCTTATTTTCGGGTAAAGAATTTTGGCGTTTATTGTTACAAAATCATATATACATAAATACTTCACAAAAATAAATACAAAATAGTTTGGGACTCCCGTGATACATTATTTTTACTATCGCATGTGGAAACCTAATTACCGTGTTTTATAATGCACCTATACTAAACTATTACAAGATTTCATTATATATATATATATTTCCGGTAAAACATTTGATAAATATAATTGTATATTACACCGATAAACTTTATCTTTCTTTCTTGTCTATAGATTCCATTCCATTAAAGAGAGTGGTTGACTACCACCCACATCCTGCATACTAATATCACTTTCGTTTTGCGATAAGGGTACATTTGACAAATTAGAATTGTTAAAACTCTGATTTATTGATATTTTGTCTCAATATTTTATTCGGGATTTTCCACATCAGGATTGTTTGTATTAATGTTGATTTCATCACGGGTTAAAGATGGATAAGTTAACTCCTTCTACTAATAATAGATGAACTCCGGTTTATTCGTCCAACAGATGCCTAATTCACGTTCAACTTCCTCAATAGATGATGCTGATATTGTATTTTCAACATCTCTATTTCGTTTATGGTTTGAAGTGTTGTTACTACAGATTCTATCGAATTTATCTTCAGGTCTCTCCACATTATACATGTCGTCAAAACTATTGAATTGAGTCAGACGCAATTAAAATTGAGAAAAATTGGAGTTGAGTCAAGGCAAATTTTGATTTTTACTAGTGGTTGACGCAATTAGTTAATAATTTATATTTGCCTAATGTAGGAAAGTAAGTCGGCCTACCCATTTGCCATATTTAATTTTTTCGGTTAGCTCCATTGGTTATCTATTAAATAAAAAGTCTAAGTTAAAAAATCCACATGTTTGATGTAACAATATAATGACAGACTATAGCCAAAATTTCCTTGATCAATTGTATACTATTCCTTCGTATATTTATATGCCTAATAATGTGTTAAAAAAATATATCTCTCCACAAATTTCTTATGGGCGATGTGCTAAATGTCGTCATTGGTATAAAGGATCAGTTGTTACCCATTTAAATCAACAATATTGTTATCCGTATTTCAAAAAACAAGCAGTGCTGACTATTTAACGAGCATTTTGTTTATGGCATCGAAAACGAATAGATTCGGCTAAAATCATCCAGCATGCAGTAATTGAGTGGCTTTATCGACCCAATGGATCATTTATGAAGCAAGCTAAAGATCGATATTATCAACAGGTGGAAAAAATACTTTCCAAATCGGATAATAAGTGAAAGTAAATCATGTCCCGTTATAATAAGCCCGAGGAGTGATGTTATATAAAAATACATCCCACATTGCATTTTTTCTTGCTAAATATAATAATTTTATTTCAAGATGGCACCCAAAAAATCCAACAAAGATCCCGAATCACAACAGTCGGAGAAGCCTATCAAATCAAGAGCACTACCATCCCGTTTAGCTAAAGAGGATATCGATTGCTTAATGTATGCCAAGGAATTAAAAGGTGGATCTAAAAAAGTTTCGGAGTGGTATAGAATTGGTACACAAAAGTGTAATAAAATATGGAAGTCTGAGAACCCATACTCATATGCAAATTCAATCGAAGATACGAACTTACCTAACTGGTACATCAATAATAGTAAATTTGAGAAGGTGGATACATCACCCGAACCAACGCCTCAAATAGATATACCCAAGAAACCTGATATCGTCAAGCCTGATCCCATCGAAGTAAAGAGGATGCGAAAACAGGGTGAAATGGAACGAATTGCAAAGAATATTTTTAGATCAGAATTGAGTAAATTAGTGCAAGCTGATGGCTAAAATTATATGAAGCTCCGGAGACAGATATGTAATTAATTATCGAGAGGCGTTAGTGAAATCCACACACACCCATTACCCATGTACTCACACATAACTAAACCATTGATACATTAAGTGCTTTTGACCATCTGATAATTTTATCTTATCTATCTTTTTTCCGAACTGGAAAATTATGATGATGCCGAGCATCGAGTCTTTGACTCCCCAATAAACGATGTGCTAATTCTGTTAATTTCATTCTGAGATTTTTTATTTATCAAATGTAGGGAAAACGAGTCGACCTACCTATCTGCTATATTTAATTTTTTCGGTTAGCTCCATTGATTATCTATTAAATAAAAAGTCTAAGTTAATAGCGGAGCTAGTGTCAAAGACACATAAAATCCACACGTTTGAGATAGTAAATATACAATATGAGTTATAACAGAGTAAGAGATAAGTTAAGTGAATATGCTGAAAATTATATTGTTAACAATATTAGAACGTCAGAAGCATGGTTACGGTTTGCAAAATATTATCCACCAAAAAATATACGCAAGCGTTTATTAAAACTAGGATATGAAATAAATAGTAGAGATTACTGGGAAAATTTTGTATTTTGTGTCGAAAATGATTTAACCACTCATAAACAAATAGGTAATGACCCTAAATATAGGGATTTTAAAGTTCAACTAGCATTGCATAAAGAAAATCGTGCATCATTAATTATCCAGCAGGCATATCGTTTATGGAGAAAACAAAATAATTCCGCTAAAATAATCCAAAATGCTGTAATTAAATGGCTCTATCGACCAGGCGGTCATTTATGAAACATGCTCAGGATCGGTATTATCTAAATACTTGGCACCTGAATCGGCATAGAAATTGGTGGAACATGTGTAATTGAGCGATGCCATGTGTTTTAGGGTTTACGAATCAGGTGATCTGCATAGAAGTTGGTACAACATAGATCATTCATATTTTTCTGCTATATAAATAGAAAACTTCCTGCTCATAATGAGAACCAACGCAAATAAAACTTGAAAACGATATAATTGGAAGGGTTCACTGTCCCTTATCAGATTTTTGATCAAAAACTGTTTCATATGTAGCTTTGGAATCTCCACAATTTCCGTAATCAGTGAGATCTATACCTTCTGACTTCTCTAGTGTAACTTTTCGCAAATCAAACTAATATATAAGGTCAACGATTCACCCAAAAACGAAAATTCTTTTTTCTTCCCTTGCATTATCTCACTTCATAAACGTAGCGCATAAACCAGATTTTTTACGCCATATACCAATATAAAAAATATGTCTTATTCGCCTTCTTCACCCTCCTCACCCTCCTCACCCTCAAGCATATACTCCGACGAAGAAATAATAACTCGTACCATGGGGGATGTTATTAAAGATTATGATACTGAGGAACTTATCGACTATTTGGATAGGAATAATTTGAACTTAATAAGACCCATTTCGAGATTTTTCGACGTGAAGAAATAGCCGGCCTATCTTTTTTGGATATGACTAAAGAAGAATTCCGTGATATTGGATTTGCATTGGGGCCAGCAAAGACACTTGCAAAATTTGTTGATAAACTTAATGAAGAAAAATTACAAGCTTTCTCGTCATATAATTCATTAGATAAACTGAAAACATTACTCCGTAAATATAAATTCAATGGTGAAAAAATTACATGTATCAAACAATTCAATCCAGGTAAATGATATATATTTTTTTTTTGTAAGAGAATACTTGTACTACCGAAGGCAGTTGACTAACGATACATATTTTTTATTGCGCGGCAATGGGATTCCACCCCTACAGTTTACGAAGAAATCGGTGATGATGATAAAGCTCTCAAACGGTGTATGAAGGAAATTATATTAAGACTTTCGAATTTGGAGACCATACAAGACAGTACCAATGAAGCAACCCGTTGTGTTTTTATTACATCCATCCTAAACGCATCAATTGCAATTACTCGAAAACTCACCAACAATGAAAAAATATATATTGCATACCAAGATGATGTATCCGGCGAAGATTCCTCTGGGCGTGTTGATTATTCAATCAAAGGATATGAGGATCTTATATGTATAGCTGAGGGAAAACCACGCAATGTTGAAATTGGGTATCTCCAAAATATAAAACAACTGGAGAGCGCGAGTCATATGAATAAAAGGAAACGCTTTTCAAAATGATGAAGATTATCTATACGGAATAGTTTCTACAGGTATAGTAAAGTTAATCTCTCATAAAAAATTTGTCATATAGCAGAGCTAGTGTCTATGACACTTATTTTCTAGCGTTAGCATATCTTCGATTGATTATCTTTTTTCTAGCTACAGAATGGCATTTTATTAAACTCGCTACAGAAGGGCTATATTGTACCAGCAAAAGCGAATATCGAATTAATTTATCCAAAACAGCATTGAAGGAGGATCTTGAATCAATCAGGAAGGGAGTTAAAACAGTAATTGGTTTAGTTGTGGGGTTATTAAGGGATAGGATTACAATGTGTGATGAGCATGAAATTAAGAAACGACGTATACAAAAAACTAAATGATAGATATTTTTTTTGACTGTATTTTATCATGTATCCGGCATCTGTGTGCCTATATATTTTATTGTAAGAATAAAGCGAATATACGTATATTTTTCTGAATTTATTTTTATTTTTCCTGATATATTACTATTGATGACACGAGAATTTTTCTTGGCGAAAGTGATCAGCGTTACAAATTGTAACGCGTGATTTGATTTTATGAAAGGACACAACGCAAAGAACATAACATACCCAATAATTTTGTTAGACAGTAAGCGAGTATGAGATAAGAATTGTATAAAGAAACTGGATCATTTTAAAATACGTTTGGTAATCAATTTATTATTTATGAAATTATTTTGCACCAATAAAATTTTTTATTTATCTCCAACATCATAAAACTTTTCGGCCTCTTTCCTGATTTTGATATTGATGATATTACTTTTATATAGGGAAACTGTGGGGATTGGTTTCATTAAATTATATGACGTTTATTGAAGTTGAGAGACTAGTTGTTGAATTGGCTTCTTGTCCCAAAAAGATAATTCCTGACTTGACGTTGATGATACCTCTTTACAGAATGGTCGTGGAGAACGGTTTCGTCAAATTTCACGATGTCTACGAGATGATATATTGGTATTTCACACTTGAACAAACTGAATTATCAAATAATGATTCATTGGTGAATAGATTAGTAAAACGAATGAATGATCGATCACTGTCGCAAAGTGTCTCTCCCATTCCTTCGTTACAATTCCCTGCACATCAACTAACAAGATGATCTGGTATCTAAAAAATAAGACTTTTATCACCTTACATTGTGGTCTCGAAGATATTAAACATTGATTTATTTTTTTTCAAAATACTGTCCCAAAATAAATTCTCACGGAATCTGTTTTTTGCGTTTCTCCTCAACAAGGAGCCGAGTTTGGTCATTTTATATGGTTAATTATATGTGGAGCGTAGAGGAAAATGCAATGGTATAATGAATGATTTACAAAAACCACACTCTCGCCACCCATGTGGTTAAGCGAAATATGTGACCTACCTTTGTGCGTGAAGAGTTTACCGCCCATGTGGCTAAGCAAGGTCATTTCACGCACACCTCTGCCGGTCTGATCAACCATGTGTTAAACCAGCTGGCAGGCGACTACAAAGAAGAGGTCACCGTCCATGTGACTAAATGATGGTCTCGCACTTCCAGAACGTCCGTCGTCCAGGTGACTAAACGGGCGTATGGGAAATCGTGTTTTGGAGCGTAAAATCCTTATTTTGTAATGTCGCGCGGTCTGCGCAGAACAATATGGAAAATTACGCAAATCAGTCTCAATAAACTCAAGATGATCACACGATAATTCAATGTATCACCTCTGGTGCGCAATATCTCAGATCAGGCAATCAGTCGATCTAAACCTGCTTACTAACACTCTCAAAGCAAGTGGAGTAAAAGTATCTTTATTAC
>PQFF01000319.1:7173-29517 GCA_003547095.1 Diversispora epigaea | reverse complement strand
GCTTGCACACTACCGAAACTATTGTAGACTTTTTGATGTAACTTGCCAAGAAATAAAAGAAATAGTTTATTAAAAGTATTGATAAAGACTTGTCACAAAAGTATAACAATGGAGATATATTACTGCTTTGGCGTATCTTATCCCTATTGCTATGCAAAAGTTTATTTTATTACAAGTATTTTTAGAATTATTGAGTCACTATGAAATCTTTTATCATTAAAAATTGACTATTACAAGGAAAATTATTTATTATTTGAATTAATTATTACAAAATTATTTACTATAAAAGAAAAGTATTCTCAGAACTATTAGACTAATATCCCTTAAACCGTCAATTTTCACATGCACTATGTTTTAGCGAGCAAATTTGCCCGCTGGACGGTTTAAGGGATAATATTATTTATTACGAATTATTTCGAAACAAATTATTGTTATTAAGGTTATTAGAAATTTATTATTGTTTTGAGTATAAAATGAATAAAGAAAATGTTTTCGCGAAAAGGAATCCCTTTTTCACGTTTTATTAATCGTCAGATCACATTACTTTTGATTATCAACCAAAAAAAACAGTTTTTTAAATTAAACGCGTTCTCAAAATGTCATCCATAGGACCTGAGCCAAGAATTGCCGGATCTAAGTTCTCTAAATTTCTCATTCCGTCGGAAACATACAACGTTGACGATTTCTTTAAAAATTTACCAGCTTCTAAGTGGTCGTTGGGGACATATTTCAACGAAATTATCGAAGGCCCAGACTCTGATTTTGCTTTCGATCAACTACTCACCAACTTTCTGGAAAGCATTGAAAGTATAAACAAGATGAATTCCATTCCGATATCGATACGATCGTTTTGTGTTAATTACATAAAATGGTTAAAGGTACTCTTGTCGCTCTCCTTGCTTTATTAATCTAAATTGAATTTAGCTCATATTTTCTATTATTACAGTCATTGTCCGGTAAAGCAATTATACAATCATGCCGAGAATTTTTTGATGCTAAAATGAATCTTGAAAAAAAGAAAGCAATTAATTCTGTGGTTAAGGTACATTAATGTGCATTCAAAGTTATATCGTAACAAATAAGAACATTCAAATTGTCACTGTCTTCTTTCAGGAATCAGTTAATGTCACCGCACAAACAAAAAGCTTCCAGGCCTCTTTACAACCTTCTGTTCTATCAGGAGTAGAAGCACTGCCACCCGAAATGCTAGAAGATATCTATTGTGTCACAAGTGATAACAATGATAACGAAGATACAAATGATGATCATATTTCTTATCTGAAAGAACCCGAGTATTTTGACAATCTTGTTAATAGCGTAGATTTATCCTACATTGGAAAAGAAGAAGAACCAATAACAGCATCCTCAACATCTACAATTCCAATAGTCACTACCTGGGACTCCTTTATAATAGATGATTTTGACATTTTGAAAGTTTTTAATTGTTTACGTAATTCGTTACCCAAAAAAAGCCCTGAAGTCCAGTAAGTATTTTTTACATAATGGTTTTGCAAGAGAATTTGTTAATGAAATTTGTAAATATTATCTTTTTCTATTGAAGTCCACAATATTGGGGTGTAATGGATTTAACGGGACAACACATGCCAACAAAACAAAAATTAATAAAAAAGTGGAACGAACTTGTAAATAATTTTAAATCTGACATTGCATGGAGTATGGTTGAACTTGAACAGTTCGAAACAAACTTTTTTGACAATATTGAGGTAATAAAAGCAACAGTTTAGTTATTATCTTTGATTTGGTTTATTAATGTTACGGAACTTTTATTGAATAGGATCCTGATGCACAAAAAAGGGTACCAATATTACATGCGCATTTAATTATGTTAAAATCTTATTTAGAGAATCTTAGACACCCTATAAATGAAGGGGAGCTCATGATCCACTTTGTTGCCCCTGCTTTTAGAGTGAGCATTGATCAAAATCAGAAGAAGTTTCGAAAACTATGGTAATTCTTCAAGGTTCAGATTATGTGTTATTAATTATAAATTTCATTTTAACATTTTATTTTTTGGATTTTAGGTGTGAGCAACAATTGGTAGCTAGTCAAGAAAGACGTAGAGTTGACCAAGATCCTAATGATGATCGTGCCCGTATGGGTCAGAAAACGGATTTAATCATTACTCTGCCAACAGGACCGGTTTTAGAAGGTTTTATATGCGAAGTTTCAGGCGGACTTCCAGCAGGATGTCCTAAGAAAATTTGGACCGATAAATTAAAAATAATGGTTGGAATGCGTGATATGATCAATCGAATAATAAAGACGTTTCCTGGGTTATTACCTGAAGACTATATGAAAATTGTCGTATTTGGATGTCAAGTAATAGGTAATTTTTCAGGATGAACGTATAGATATTTCTAAAAGATTATTAATAAGGTATGTATTTCTTTGTATTGCAGGATTACAGATTAACCTTTATGCGATGGATGTTCGGGCATATGGAATATATCGGTTCGGGATAATAGATAAAGTGTTTTTGCCTGCATCAACGCAAGAGTTACCATCATATGAATCAGTTCATGTGATGTTGCGTTCCTTAGAGGTTTGTTATTTATTTATTTCCTTGCTGAAATACATACCACCATGCTTATCGATTTAATTTTACAGCACCGATTGAACGATCTTACGAATTATTGTTCGTGTCTTAAGGTTTTACATGCAAGATTGAGACGAAAACGTGACTACTCGTATCGAGAAGACATTTTTTCCTTTACAAACAATACTCCAAACACGTCCCCCCAAAAAAAGTCGAGACCAGAAACTAACAAATGATGATTTTTATAATTTGTAGATCATTATTCATATCATATTTCTCATGTAAAAATACGTAATTTCTTATAACTGATGTTGTTAATCGATATTAACCATGCAAGAGAGTTTTTAGTACAGATAATTTAGAGAATGAAAACTTATAATGTAGGCAATAGTATAGGATTCTTTTCGATTTTTTACAATTAATAAAGGCACATTAATGCAATTTACAAATATTTTTAATGTAATTAAACTTTTGAATATAACCATGTTTTATGTAAAACAATGGCAAATGCACAATCCACAATTGATTCATTAAAAGAGTTAAATCTTAAGCTCGTTCTTCAAATTGATGAACTTAGAAAGGAGAATGCAAAGGTCAAGGCTGAGAACACAGGATTGAAACAAGCTATAGAAGAAAATGCAACGCTCAAGATTAGATTCGAAGAACTAGAAAAGAAAAATAAAACAGATACTGCCAAGCTTACTGCCGAGAATGCCGAGCTAAAATATAGAGTCACGAAATTGGAACAGAAGCAGACTGGAGACATCACTAATGAGCAAGATGTATCTCCTACAAAAGATATTTTGCAGTCTACGGCTTGTTCAGAATTATCAGTAAATACCCAGAGCACTATTTCTTCCGAAATAAGAGATGAGTCTAAAGGATCATTATCCATTCAATTACCTATCGAGGGCCAGTCTGACAAGGAGAAAGACGTTAGTCCTGATCGCTTACCCGAACTAGAACATAGCTCGACAAGTCCTGAATCATTAGCAAAACCTGAAACATCCAAATCTTCTTTATCACAAGATACTATCAATGACGATTCAGTTGAAATCCTTGAATTTGTAGAAACAATACGTAAAGAAAATATTAGTAATGAAATAAGGGAGAGAAACAGAAAAAAGAAACTTCAAATTCAAGGATCAATGCAAAGCACATCTTCCTCTTCTGATATACAAAATGAGGTAAATCCTCTTATCGATACTTATGAGCATAAAACCATTCAATCAGAATTAATACCTACTGATCAAGCACAAAATACCGGAATAAAAATTCCATACAATAAAAGAGTAGAGCAAGGTTTAAGGCACGACTTATCTGTATTCATTAAAGAAAATAGTAATAAATTTAGTGATGTATTTGATATAAAAATTCCTGAATTTTCGCTAGAAGTAATTATAACAGGATCTAGCAAAATTACAGCACAAAATACAGCCGATTTATTTATTATAGCAATGAAAGTTAGACAAAAAGAGATTTTATGTTGGTATTGTTACTATAAAGCATATGAGGATCGAATCGAAGATATTAAGTGTATAANTAGCAAAACCTGAAACATCCAAATCTTCTTTATCACAAGATACTATCAATGACGATTCAGTTGAAATCCTTGAATTTGTAGAAACAATACGTAAAGAAAATATTAGTAATGAAATAAGGGAGAGAAACAGAAAAAAGAAACTTCAAATTCAAGGATCAATGCAAAGCACATCTTCCTCTTCTGATATACAAAATGAGGTAAATCCTCTTATCGATACTTATGAGCATAAAACCATTCAATCAGAATTAATACCTACTGATCAAGCACAAAATACCGGAATAAAAATTCCATACAATAAAAGAGTAGAGCAAGGTTTAAGGCACGACTTATCTGTATTCATTAAAGAAAATAGTAATAAATTTAGTGATGTATTTGATATAAAAATTCCTGAATTTTCGCTAGAAGTAATTATAACAGGATCTAGCAAAATTACAGCACAAAATACAGCCGATTTATTTATTATAGCAATGAAAGTTAGACAAAAAGAGATTTTATGTTGGTATTGTTACTATAAAGCATATGAGGATCGAATCGAAGATATTAAGTGTATAAATAAAATTGATGATCAATCAGCAAGAACATTGGTATACAATGAGATAAAAACACTTCTCCCAGATATTACTGATGTAAATTTGCGTCAGAGCGAAAAAAATTTATACGTTACTTATGGGAATAGGAATAGAAAAAATTCAGATTCAAGATATTATAAAATGTTTTCCTAAAAATTCTATTAATAGATGCTAGCAGTCATGGCGCATGTCGGAAATTATTGGGGCAAATGTAATTACATATAGTGTCGATCACCTAAAAAATTTAATTTCATATGATTTTTTACCCTCGATTTTATTTCATTTATAAGGCAACTATGTTACATTACTAATTATCATACTTTTCCTTATTAATAAAAAATATTTGTTCGTTCTTCGAGAATACTTTCGTACATTTTAAATTTTTAACGCGCCGGTCAGTTTAAAAAGATCTTGCTGTAAAAGTTGTCCATTATATATCAAATTTTATTATATATACTAGGGAAACAGGAACTATTATCCCTTAAGGGTAGAGTAAAATCACGTGATTATTAATTAGAAATGATCGTCTAAAAAAATTTAAAGACAACTCGTGATTTTTATACAAAGTCAACCTTGTCCAATAATTCCACAGGAAGTTTTATACTACTACAGCTTGCTTCTCAGAACTTCTAGTTTCTAATATTAGTAATAAAAGGTTGTTTTATTTTGAATTATTATTATTTAACTTTAAAAAAACTGTCCAGACATTTTTCGCATGAACTCAATTTTTTCGCATGAAAAAAACTATATTAATTAAAGTTATAGTAACATTTAAAAAAAGCTTAGAAAAAAAATTTGGGAGTATATTAATATGTAATATCTAACATAATTATGAAAATACATTTAATTACTATAGATAATAGCACCTAAGTGGTATATTGAACTTGTATCGCAGGATTCTATCAATAGAAAAGCTCACAAAAGGTCAAATGGTAGTTGGTTAGTAACTGATTTTTCCTCCAGACTATATTTGCACGCAAAATTATTTTGGGGCCCCGAAATTGCAATTTTGGGGAAAAAAGTCGAAATAGTTTTTTATAGAAGACGAAATTATTTTACTTAAAACCCGAAATTTTTTGACCACCCAGATTTATTCTTTGATTGAAGATACACATAACTGGGTACTTTTTTTACTTGCATATATAGAATGGATTCTGCATAAATCTCAAAAAGTCGAAATACCTCAAAATCCAAAATCAATTTTGGAAACATGTATACTTCAGACTTCGTGTACTAGACTTACACAATAAAAAAAAAGCATTTAATCTTACATCAGATGTTACAAAGGATACAAAAGTTGTAGAAGAAATAAATAACAATGCAGGTTATTTTTTTCAGCGTAACAAAGAAATAGAAAATTCGTTAATACCATTATTACCTGGATATATTGTTTATACATCTGCGGGAAACAAAAGATTTAAATTATCTATTTTAGAAAATAATAACCAATTACAATTTTTTTGGGAAGAGTATAGTGACACCTTATATGTCAATAAAAAGGTACAAAGTTTTGAACAAATGACATTTAATTACATGCTAAAAAAATATAATTTAGATTCTAACAATTCTATTATTTCAATACTTGGTCTTAATATCCCTGAAATAATCAACAATTTACAACAATTTGTTTTTGGAAAATTTCCAATTATTTTTCAAGAACCTGAAAATTCAAAATTCAAAAATGCACAAAAAAAGAAGAAATATTGTGGCGTAGTTTAAAACGTAAAGTTAGTAAGATTGATTCATTAATAAATGAAAACTATGATAAAATTAATCATAATATTTTTTATGGAATCAATGTCGAATCTAATGGAAAAATTCTACCACCAAAAGAAACACAACTTTTGATGGTAAAGAATGTTGAATATAAACAAACAATTTATTCTAAAAATAAAATTATTAAAACTCTCAAGGAAAAAATTGATTTAGCTGAAAAAAAAAATATTGAAATAATTACATAAAATAATATCGAAATTCAAAAGTTAGTCAAAAAAGAAATTGAAGAAAAAAAAACTCAGATCAACTATTTTTATCAGTATATCCCATTATCCTTCTATTCTTATTTCATTACCATATCCTAATTGCTCCGATTTTATAATATCAAATCGAACATTTAAAACTAGAATAATAGGATCTAATCTTATTTGTACTATTAAATGTCTTCATTGCAAAACAACAACACAATATTCAAATGAAGATTCGGAAATAAAATTTTCTCAATTAGTTGCGGGAGTTGGACTTGCTGGAGGAATAAATAGAAATTCACTTCAGACTGCATTAGCTATAATTGGTATTACAAATCAATGTAGCAAACCAACTTATTATAATTATCAAAAGTGTATGTTTAAGCCTTTAATAGATAATGCAAGACTTAGCAGTAAAACAATTTTATTTGAAATTCTTGAACAATTAAAAAAAACTTATTTATCCACACAAGAAAAAATCTTACCTATTGGATTTGATTGTTTATGGTCTCATTCCAGAAATGCATATCAAGCTAGTGGAGAATTTTTATATCTGGGAAATCTTTCCGGTATATAAATAATAATAATTTTTATTTATTATCGTAATAATAATAATAATAATAATAATTTTATTATTTAGGATATGATTATCAGCCTGTTGTAGCATTTTATACTGTAGAACATTCTCGTTCATTAAAAAAAATAGATAGTGATTCTTCATTAATATTACATGAAGGAAATTTTAGTAGAACTTCAAAACAAATGGAACATGCGATATTAATTGAACTACTAAATAACATAATACCTGTATTGGAAGAATCTGATTTTACCTTGCATATATCACAGGTCAAAATCCAAATATCAGGTAGCTATCGGGCACCTATCAGGTACCTGATATATTTGAATATCGGGTACCTATCGAGTGCGAATAATATTTTTATATATATCGGGCACCCGATATCTAGGGTTTTTTTTTGTAAATTTTATAATGCACTCGATATGACAGCGATATTAATTATTATTATTTCAGGCATCCAATATTACCTTCAATATCAGATACATGATAATAAATAGTAATATCAGGTATATATCGGACACCTGATTTATTAAAAATTTTATTCAGGTTTTTCCCTATCAGGCACACGATTTGATATTTTTGGCTTATCTGTTATACAACCTATCAGATGCATATACTTAAAATTCAAGTTTTCTTGCATAAAATCAGATATACTTTAAAGTTTAGTTATTGTTTGATATGCTTATTGTATTAGATAATCTCTTTATTATTAATTAATAAATAAATAAAATTAAAATTAAACATTAAATCTTTGATTCAATGGTATTATTGAAACATAATTATTCTTATTCTTATTCCCCATCCGATAGTTTATCTTAATGGCCCAACCATATATTCTATGCACTGCAATAATTGAATCTTGACCTTCCTCATACATCAGGAAATTTTTTAAGTCGGAGGTTATTGTAATAATTTCGTTTTCAAAGGTTATTGAAGGTTATCGGACCAAAAACCTTCGCAAATATTACGTTTATTATGATAAAGTGAAGGTTATTGAAGGTTATCGATATCAATAACCTCCGGAGTATTACGTTTTATTAATAAAAATGAAGGTTTTCGGTACCAATAACCTTTGTAAATATTACGTTTATGTTGGAGGTATTCGAAGGTTATCGGAGTGAAGGACTTCGAAGGCTTACGTTTAAAAAAATTTACTGATGTAGTATTCTCCATTCCACAACTCAGTATTGGATACTTCAGGCTCCATAAATTTATGCTTAAATCGTATACTAGAGGAAGGCGCATTTTTATACCATTTGACATATGCTAGAAGATGTGTTTTGGGTCCCTTTGGAAGTGTTAGAATATGTTCGAAGTAATATTGTACCTCTCCAGGATAAATATCACTTGTTCCATCTCNCATCCGATAGTTTATCTTAATGGCCCAACCATATATTCTATGCACTGCAATAATTGAATCTTGACCTTCCTCATACATCAGGAAATTTTTTAAGTCGGAGGTTATTGTAATAATTTCGTTTTCAAAGGTTATTGAAGGTTATCGGACCAAAAACCTTCGCAAATATTACGTTTATTATGATAAAGTGAAGGTTATTGAAGGTTATCGATATCAATAACCTCCGGAGTATTACGTTTTATTAATAAAAATGAAGGTTTTCGGTACCAATAACCTTTGTAAATATTACGTTTATGTTGGAGGTATTCGAAGGTTATCGGAGTGAAGGACTTCGAAGGCTTACGTTTAAAAAAATTTACTGATGTAGTATTCTCCATTCCACAACTCAGTATTGGATACTTCAGGCTCCATAAATTTATGCTTAAATCGTATACTAGAGGAAGGCGCATTTTTATACCATTTGACATATGCTAGAAGATGTGTTTTGGGTCCCTTTGGAAGTGTTAGAATATGTTCGAAGTAATATTGTACCTCTCCAGGATAAATATCACTTGTTCCATCTCTATATGCTTTCCACTTCGTTAATAGAATTGCATTATTTTCATGTCGTCCAGTGATCTTGGACCCAAATATTTCATTACCTATTATTAATCGTGCATGTTGGTTCATAGTTACTTCCATACATGTGTTCACATCTTTCTTTTTTCTATTATATAATGTTACATACCATTCACATAATATTTTTTGAACCTCTTTAGGAATACTTACCTTTTCATGTGAAGGTGTTAGTATACGTCCTGATATATATTCAGTGTCATAGATTTTATTGGACGTGTCATGTCTCAGGGAGATGAAATACTGTAACTCTTCTCTATCAAATTCATTAGTTACAGTTAAGCTGCCAGCAACTTTCTTTGGTGCAAGAAATTTAAGAGAATTCTCTAAGAGACCAGACGTCCATTGACATGAAAGATGATAATCCACAAGCGAATTTTTAAGAACAATTCGCATAAGTTCGAGTTCGATCTGCCGATTACTATTAGGATATGAACCTATGAAAAGATTTGTGTTAAAATTTTATTTATTATAATTTCGTACACCCGATATGTACAGTTTACCTATGTATCCATTTAATCGCTCGTACGGGAATAACCAAAAACTATAAACAGAGCCATAATCCCGTATGCATTCAGAAATATGCATTGATAAATGGATATTACTTGTAATAAATTCTAGCCCATAAGTTCTTTCTATATTTATTGACATATCCATTAATCTTTCTTGGGCTTCTTGCAGATCATCTTCAGTAACAAATCTAGTAACCAATAAGTTACACGCCCGAACAAAATGTCCCAATATCTTTCTATCATTATTATCTAACATGTCCCATAAAATTGTTGTTGCATATATCATAATAAAGGTCTTCCATTGGTCAGCAGTGAGCTTTGAAAATCCTTCTCCGATAGCAATTTTTGGAGGGATTCGACCAATATCAGATGGAAGTTGAACGTTATCCATCCTCTTTTGTGCTGTACGAAGTTGCTCGGAATTTAGCTTATTTTCTTTAATAAATATAGATTGAATAATCCATTTTGCAATCCCAAGGAACAAACAATGCATTGGATCCACTACTGCAAATCTGATCGGATCCATGTAAGGGAGACGAAGCAATTCAGACCATCGCACTCCGTTTATTTTAAAATGAGCTTCTCTTGTTCCTCTGGTGTCACATTTAAGCCATTCTTGAGCATATTGTCTATGTTTTTGGGGATCTGCAGATTCTGTAATCCATTGTTCATAATCATGCATACCACCATAATGAGTTTTTTTGAACTTCTCACTATATCAGCTTCTTTTCGAGCACCTGTAACATTTCATTACTGCAGATCTATGCCCAAATAACTTTTGTGTAGCTGGAATATCGGAAGAACCTACTAATATTGCAACTCTTATATCGAGCCTATTTTTATTTTCATATGTTTTGGGAACTCTTCATCCCTCCCATAATTCCTTAAGTTCATCAACTATCGGGGATAGGTAATGATTAATTTGGTTCTTATCGGCTTCCTTAGGTCCAGGTAGGAAGCCTAAATAAATAATATTTTCGGGCTTATTTCTTTCTGCCCTTGGAAGATTACATATCGAAGCATAAATAGCACCAGTGCTATATTGTGTGTACTTAAAGGGTTGGAACCAATCCAAATTTATTAATAATCCTAAATTCGAGGTAGCAGTTTCTGGACTAAAAAATTTGCTATTATCGAAAGGAAATGAATTCCATACTTTCCCATCATATATATCAGTATAGATATTACTATCATAATTTCTTGTGCCCGATTGGTCTAGCATTTTTTCAAAGCCAGATCTCTGGTACAAGATACTTAATTGTTGTTTAATTAAGAGCTTAGGGTATAGCATTTTAGGAATTGCTACTATATTTTTCATATTTCTTTTGAGGGAGGAGAGCTCATTATTGCATAAATTCTTTCGGGAAGGTATTGGATTGTTTGGATATTCTTCGTAACGGCAATGCATGATTGCTAACTTATTGTTTTCCATATTATTGCATACAATCTTAGAATCATATAATTTATGACAGTTTGTGCAAACTGCCATCCTTAATTTTGGTTGAAAAATTCCTAACCTTTTTTTTGCTAAAAATAAAGAAGCAGGAAATTCCCAAAACTTAGAATCGTCAATCATCTTTAGGGTATAATTTAAAAACTTAATTAAGGCCTCCAGGGCCGTATCAGGTATCTGATATTTTTGTTGAAACTTAAATAACCACAAAAGTATCTCTACGTCTAATTTATCTTTTAATTCTACTCTTTTATAGCATTCGTCCTCCTCTTCCAGCTCAGATGAGACAAACAAGTTATTATCATCTTTAAATACTTCATCATCCGAATCCATATATTCATTTTCTAATTCTACTTCTACTTCTAATTCATCATCGTCACAAATAATTTCTTCATCATTACATTCTTCTAAGTCGTCAATTAATTCATTATCATCATCTCCTATATCAAACAAAAGTTCATTATCAAATATATCGAGCATCTCATCCATGTGTGGTTCGTGAAATTGATTATTTCTTGGACGAGATGATGATGCCACAATTATTTCTTCACCAAGATCCAACCCTGTAAGCATATTGCTTATTGACATGTCTCTATTTAACTTAGCATCAATAAATTTTTTTAAACATAAGCCTTCGAA
Source organism: Diversispora epigaea (assembly GCA_003547095.1). Lineage (NCBI taxonomy): Eukaryota > Fungi > Glomeromycota > Glomeromycetes > Diversisporales > Diversisporaceae > Diversispora > Diversispora epigaea. The sequence goes on along the minus strand of PQFF01000319.1, from coordinate 17,731 downwards.
GTCCTTCACTCCGATAACCTTCGAATACCTCCAACATAAACGTAATATTTACGAAGGTTATTGGTACTGAAAACCTTCATTTTTATTAATAAAACGTAATACTCCAGAGGTTATTGATATCGATAACCTTCAATAACCTTCACTTTATCATAATAAACGTAATATTTGCGAAGGTTATTAGTCCGATAACCTTCAATAACCTTTGAAAACGAAATTATTACAATAACCTCCGACATAAAAAATTTCCTGATGAGGTACATCAGATGTTGGTGAACTTCTTTTTCTTTTCTTACTATTTTTATTTGATGACATATCTTCATTCACTTGAGTTTCGTTCACTTAATTAAGAAAGATAAATATTATAAATGTTACACAGGTTAAAAATTGATATATCGGATACCCGATATGCGAAGTTATTTTAACAATTTACTTACCTCTATAATTAAACTTTCTTGCTTCGATCATTGCTAATTGAATCTTTCTTTCTTTACTAGATTTCCACATAATTTTATCATTAGTATGCTTTTTCTGGGTCTTTCCTTCAACTTCTTTTCCTTCACAGACCATATAATTACAAATGTATTTGTATTTTTTAGTCATTTTATTCAAAAGATAGGTAAATTATATATTAGTCAAAGTTCTTTAATAAATTTATTTTCAAAAAATGTTTTCTAAAATATTCACATAGTCAAATACTTGCTTTTTTATAATGCACAAAAATTATTTACAGATGATACGCGTCTTTAAAATTCGCGTAAAGGTGATACGCGTCATCTTAAAATTAGAGAAATTTTATTTAGTTAATAGTAAATTTTATGTTCATATATATATAATTATATATAGTAATGATTTATATTTATTAATATAACAATAGTTCTAAATAATTTATATTATTATATTAAAATTAATATGTTACACATTACTCCTCTGATCTGCATATAAGTAAACAAATACCTATTTTTCATTATTTTTCATTATCATTAATACCATCTCTTTCTCTTTAATATGCATAACACCTCCTTACAGCCCATTTCTATTTATTTCTTTAAAATACATATAATGTTAACAATACTATACTATACATATTATACGTGTTGCCCAAATCTCAAATAATTTGGGATTTGGGACGCCAAAATGCACAAATTACTAGTATTTGGGATTTGGGATTTGGGATTTCGGCAAAAAATACTAATTATAATTTGAGATTTGGGATTTGGGATTTTGGCATTTGGGATTTTGGCATTTGGATTTTGAATTTGGGCGGCAGGTATAATACATATACCATAATTTTTATAATGAAAAAAAAAAAACTCTTTCCGCTTAACATTTTATTGGCAAAAATACGCGGTAAAATATTTGAAAAAGTTTTTTATTTTAAATTTGTTCGTAATAACTAAACATGAGCGAGAGCGTTAGCTCTAACACTAGGTCCAAAAAACAGGGTACCGACCATGCCCAACGTATTAGAATATCAAATGAAAGACAAAAGAACAATCCCCTCTAAAGGAAAGAAACTTCGTCAAAAAAGGTACAACAAAAGAAAAATGAAACAATTGTTATTGACACTACCCAAACTACAAAAAATATGGAATTTGAAAACGTTCCTCAAGTTATTATTGAAGTAACCCCCGGTACTAGTAAAAGAAAAGAGAAAATGGCAGATAGCGAAATCGAAGAAGATATTGAAATTAAAGATGCCACTAACGTAACCGGTGAAGGAACCGTGCTAAGAGGAAATATTGAAGATAGTTCTTGGACCACCGTCACCAATCCTAAACAAAAGAAGAAACAGTTAAATCCTATTCTTATTGAAAATGATAAAGAATCTATTGCATCGTATGATACTGAAGACAGCAACCAAGCGCAATGGAGAAAAGAACTTGAAGCAACGAAGTATAAAATTTGGACTTACGCAGTAAAAGTTGCCGGAAAAACTGTTGGGGATAAACTAAGTCATGTTAAAAAATCCTTTTTCAACAAAGCCCAAGTAACCCTGGTTACAAATCAATTATTTGCTAAAGAAAGAATGATTTGTGCTTTTTTCACAGACAAAGAACAAATGCAAGCTGCGCAGAAAATAAAAGTAGGCGCAAAAGAAGATACGCCTACTTACATGCATAGGGCACAAATCTTCAGAATGAATCCTGATAGAGAAGAAAAAAGGGGAGTAAAATTGTGGAACATTCCACATTACATGAAACATCAACAACTAAAAGTAGATCTAGAACTTAAATTTGGAAAAGTGGAGCGATTGACATTGCGGCCAGCCTTGATGTGGCAATCAGCTGTAGTAATTTTTGAAAAAGAAGAAGATGCCGAAAAAATGTTTTCACAATGGTGTATTATCATTGGAGATGATTGTTTACGTGTAACAAAAATGAAAGAATCTATCGAAGATCTCATGTCATGGGGTAAATATGCAGCACAGGTAATAAATCTCCCACCCGGTATCACAGGAAGAGAAATCTTTACCAATCTTAAAAAATATGGAGCAGTGACATGCTATATGCCGCGCACTAGAAACTATGTATTGAGAGGAGAAGCAATAATAACCTTCGCCACTGAAAAGGAACAACAAGACGCAATCGGTTTCGTGTGGAAGATTACAGGATACGATCTCACGATTGTCAACATTACGGTCAAAACGTGCCATCGATGCCATTCCACGGAACACCTAGCCAAGGATTGTCCGAGAACTCAACAAGATATACAATACAGGGAAAAGAAACAAGAACAGTTTGAAAAATTCGGTAATATATACAGAAAACACAACCCGAATTTATTTAATACTCTTAAACGCTCTATTGAAAGAGCTACATTCGCCGATGTAACAAGAGAACCTGAAAAAAGAAATAAATTGGCAAGTGGAAATGTGCAAATTAAAACTATAAACAGGGGAAGCGATAATGAGTCAGACAGATTGTCTCATATTGAACATATGCTAGAAAGCCTATCGGACCGTTTGAAACAACTAGAAGAATTCGTGATTAATAATTTGGGAAATAAAATCGACGGGTTTAGCGGTAATGAGAATAATAAAGGAAGAACACGAAATAATAATAATGACAGTTTGACTAGAGCAACAGAACAAATGTTTGATGACAATGATGATGAGATGGCATATAGTGAAGCGAATACGGAACACCCGAAATCGGACGAACAAGAAAAATCTACAATGAATAAACTACTGGAGATGGTAAGCCAACTGGGAGGCCGACAATCGGAGATGGAAAAAATTATTCAACAACTTTCAAATAATGCGTTTGGTAATAGGGAAATACAAGGTCAAGGATCTTGGACACAATAGTAACGAATAAATAACAAATCTATAATATAATTATGACAGATCATAATAATAATATAAATTATATAAATAATCCGAATAATAATAGGGACGATCAATCTATAGATAGTAATACATCAGTAATTATATTAATTCGAAGGTTTTCGAAGTTATATCATTAACGTTAGATTTCGAAGATCTTCGATTGTGTCGCAAACCTCCGAAATCGAAATTTACAATTAAATTTCGATACGTATATTGCGAAATCGAAAACCTTCGAAGTTTAATGTTACGTTTTTTGATATTTGTGTAAGCTTTCGAAACTCAACGATTAGTATTTTGACATATTTTGTTTTAAGTTTATTGCTTTCGGATTACTTCGAATTTAATTGTTTTCATTATACTTCGATATAATTGTAGAAATTTTATTTTGTAATATTTTATTACTTTCTGAATTTTTATATAATTTATTATTGATTTTATTATTAAAAGATGATAATAAACATTTTATAACGTTCTTAAAATTTTTCTTTTTTTTTCTATTTTCCTATAAAATTCCACAACGTTTTCGTACAATGACGCGAGGTAATCATTTTCTATATATCTAATACGTCTACAACAATTTCTCAATATGATGCAGGTTCCTATTTTCTGTAATATTATATTTTCTTGATATTTCTTTTCATCTTGTTCTTTTTTAAAAGATAATAATATTTTAGCTTCGTTTTTGTTTTTCGTAATCTTACGAAAGATATTTAATTACCTTTTGAGATTTTTTCAAATTTCTTTCACAAAATTTTTCTATTATAGTAACTAAAGTTAATATTATTATTTGCTTTGAATCTTCTCTTATATCAAACTATTAAAGGGTGTATTACGTCGTATATTTCATATATAATTATTAAATATTGTAACGTTTTGCGATTTGAAGCAAATTAATTTTTCAAATAAATAGTTCGAATACTTACATTGTTGTCATAAATATCTTAACAAAGTAGAACTTATGATTTTAAATACTACTACATAAAACCTTAACGCAATTATTTAATAAACAAATTATTATTTCTTGTTTCTTCGAAGATATTCTATTAGATACATATATATTATTAATATTCTTATATAAAATTAAAATCACATAAGTCAATAGCATTACAATAAAATTAGTGTATTTGATATAACAATAAATTATAGGAATATACAAAATATACCATTTCGAAGTGTTTCGTAAGTGTATGTTAAAGTTAATGAAGTATTCCTAAAGTAAACAAAGTATGAAATATATTTATTTACTTGTTAAAGTTATAAATAAAGTCAATAAATATTACAAAATAAATTATAGGAAGATATAAAATACATCATTTCGAAGTGTTTCGTAAGTGTATGTTAAAGTTAATGAGGTATTCCTAAAAGTAAACAGAATATGAAATATATTTATTTACTTGTTAAAATTATAAATAAAGTTAATAAATATTATTAAATATATTTTGAATTATGGTGTATTTGATATAATAATAACAAAATTCAATTCAATATAAGAAGATAAATGTATTTTTTTTCGAAGAGCTTCATAAGGATTGTTAAGAGAATAAAGTAGTTATTTCTGAAAATAAACAAAGAATATTGTGTTAAATAAGAAGTCATATGATAAGATAACTGATCTTTTTGTATAAATAAACTTCGAAGGATATTGTTGACAGTACAATGTCGATTAAAATCGCTGCGATAAACTTCGAAGGATATTGTTAACAGTGCAATTCCAATTAAAATCACTGCGATAAACTTCGAAGAATATTTGTTAACAGTGCAATGCCAATTAAAATTGTTGCGAAGAACAGTGCAAAATTGTTGCGAAAACATTGGTTTATAACTTGTTATGCACCGGTTTATGTTTATAATTGCCTTTATAAATGTAGAAATTCGATAAACTTCAGACACTATTAATAATAGAATTAATAATACCAAATAAATCACTATTGCATCTTGCACTCGTACAATAGTATGATTAAGTTCTCAAAAGTGTACAATTTTATAGAAATAGATGCAATCGAAGATATAATTCACGTTTTGATACTAATAAATATTTTATAAATAAATATTTGTATTATAATTATATCAATAAATTTCGTATTGTATTAATATTAATATATAATGCAACATACTTTTATAATTTTATCATTTCTTTTTTTATTATTTTAATTTGTTTCAGAAAGTATTCATATTTTATTTGTAGATAATACCTTTTCAATATGTAGAAATTTAATCAATTAAATAAATTTTTAATAAAATAATACATATTTATAGACAATACTTCGAAAAATGAAAGATATACTAATAATAATTTATTTAATTAATGAATTATCCTTAAAATTAAGTGATATGCATATATGCATACAATAATACCACCTTTCTCGTTATATCAAAGGTAAAGTTTATTTATAATTACATATCTTAAAATATTTCGTGACATAAATTTAATATTTATGTAATTAATCAGGGTATAATATTATGATGTATCAAAAAGAAGGAGAGAAGGGTTGTAATTTATATTTTATTGTATTAATAAAAGAAATATGATGATACATTTAAGAAGTATTCGAAGTTATTATTAAATTCTGAGAAAACGAGATAGAAAAAAATGTATATAAAGAATCGAAATTCTTCTATCTTTATCATAAAATATATTTGCAAATAAATATAACCATTTTTTAAAAATTTTCAAAATGTCTCGAAGAACTTTCGTTAGTTTTTATATAAAAAAAAATCAAAGAGACGATGATAGAATTTCTAGTTTTTTATCTGGATCAAGTTCCACTAAAGCAAAAAAAAGAACTTCAGTATCTACTTCGGCAACAGCAGAAGCATCAACATCAAGAGTATCTACTCCGGCAACAGCAGAAGCATCAATGTCAAGATCATTATTTGAAAGAGGAAGTGGAGAAACTGAAATGGAAGCTGTATTAATAGGACTAACGGGAAGTGATAATGAACGACAAACTTCTCCATNAAAAAAAAAAGAAACTTGTTAATGAAATTGCAAACAAGACAATTTTGGAAGCAATTTATCCGAGTGACATCAAATTTAAACAAGTTACTGCGAAATACTTAGGAAAAAAATACCCAGAACTTTTCTTTGATTGGACTAACAAACACTGGACGTTTTATTATGATTTAACCATCCATAAAAAAGTAAGTTTTACTGAATTACATTATAATTTTAAATATCTCAATAATTAATAAAAGATTTTGAATTATTCATAGTTATTGGAAAGACATCGGTCAAGAAGGGGGACTATATCAACCCAAATTAAAAAATCAATATTTGCGGTATTCAGAAATCTTTCGCGAATAAATATGAAAGCATCACCAAGTGAAATCAAAACTTGGAAAGAATTACCTGTAGTAAGAGAATGTTTTAAAAAACTTCATAAAACCATACCGGATGAAACCATGACCTGGTGCGGAAAGATCATTCGCAAAACTTGGCCAGACGTGGGAAAAATTTCCGATGAACAAATAGCATTTACTGTAGCAGTGTGCGAAAGTTTTTTAGATCCAAACAATGAAATACTAAAAAATGACAGTAAATTTTTAAGTAAAAGGATACAAAAAAATAGAGTAAGTATCAAAAATATCCGGAAATTTGTTATTTCTAATATACTAATAATATATATAATTTGTATTAATAGAAAAAAAAGGAAAAAAATATAAGTTTCGATTTAACGTCTAGCTCAGATTCAGATGAGGTCGAAGATTTAGATGAGGATCAAGAAGAGGAAAGAGAGGAGGAAAGAGAGGAGGAAAGAAGGGAGGAAAAAGGAGAGGAAGAAGAAGATGAAGTTTTATATGAAGGAGAAATTATTTCGAGAACTTAAATTAATTTCAAAAATATTACGAAATTTTTTTTTATTTTTTTTGTTTTTTTTATTATAATATTTTGATAATAATATTATATTTTATGAAGAAAAAATCATTTCGGGAACTTAAATTAATTTCAAAAATATTGCGAAATTTTTTTTATTTTTTTTATTTTTTTTATTATAACATTTTGATAATAATATTATATTTTATGTTAGAAGAAATTTTTAATTTTTTATTATTATTATTATAAGAAATAAAACATTACAGAAGTTATAAAATTTAAAAAATAATTTCGCAATATTATGAAATATATTTATTAACAAAATATTCATTATCTTCGTCAAAACGAGGTATAATATGTACAATATTATCTATAGTTTCAATTGGAATTAAATTATATAACTCCACTAATTTTAAAAGAGGACAATTATAGAGATAGGAATTTTTTTCAAATTTGAAGTCGTACCATTGAACTAATGCGAAATTTAACAGAGGTTTTTCTTCAATTTCAATTTTTGCCATTAATAAAATTTTACCATAACATAATCCTTCATCGGATTGATAATCAGAAGATTCATTAGAATCCATCGAAATTGCTACATTACTGAACCATGGTTTATCATGAAATTTGTTTCTTGCCCTTATTATTGATCCATTTTCTAAAGTTGCCGTACCATATATAATAATATCACATTCCTTAATATTTTTAACTTCTAAAATATTATCTAAAAAATCGTCGAAACATTCTAAAAATTGGTTAAAACCTTTAATCATATTATCGTTAATATTTGGATCATTCATTTTTTCACAAAAATATATATTTGCTTCTGTTAATTTTGTTTCAAAAAGCTTTGATGAAAAGTTCAACAGTTTAGTCAGCTTCTTCTTCTTTTGTTTTTTATTAATCACGTTTATTATATCTTGTCTTTTCAACTAAATTTAAAAGTTATGAATTAATTAACAGTTCATTTATATTATTTATAATAAAATAGTTAACTTACTGTTTTCATTATTTGATTTTCCACATTTTTTTTATTGCTCATTCGGTAAAGAATTTTAACAAAATCCTTATGCAAACTTTCGTAAGTTTCTGTTGTATATTCATTTATTATACCAAACTGACAGATTGATTCGAAAATGTGGTAAATCCACGAGTGAAATTTTGGAAATTTTAATTTGGAACGCGAATATGGTTTAAATATTTCAACAAATAGTTTTGCCCATTCAAACGTATCTTTCTAAAAAGATAAATTATTTAGTATATAATTAGTAAAATCAAGATTTTAATTTTTAATAACATACCTATACATGTTCCCAAAATTAAAAATCAAAAACCCGACCCCAGTTTAATTTTTAATAACCCCGAAATCAATTCTGAAACCCGAAATAATCCCTGAAACCCGAAATAATCCCCGTAATTAAACCGGGAGTCGAAATTGTTTACGGGGGACGAAATTATTACAGGGGACAAAATTTAGTGTAACCCCAGTCGAAATAAGCATTTCGACCAGAAGTCGAAATTGTTTACGGGGGACGAAATTTAGTGTACCCCCGGTCGAAACAAGCATTTCGACCGGGGGACGTAATAATTGTGAAACCCCAAAATTCCCATGGAAAACGTAATCCCGGTCGTGAAACTTTAAAAAAAAAAAATTTTTTTTAAATCTTGATCTTTTTTAAAAAAAATATATTTATTTTTTTAAAAAAAAGAAATATATTATATTTTNGAGGTTTTTCTTCAATTTCAATTTTTGCCATTAATAAAATTTTACCATAACATAATCCTTCATCGGATTGATAATCAGAAGATTCATTAGAATCCATCGAAATTGCTACATTACTGAACCATGGTTTATCATGAAATTTGTTTTTTGCCCTTATTATTGATCCATTTTCTAAAGTTGCCGTACCATATATAATAATATCACATTCCTTAATATTTTTAACTTCTAAAATATTATCTAAAAAATCGTCGAAACATTCTAAAAATTGGTTAAAACCTTTAATCATATTATCGTTAATATTTGGATCATTCATTTTTTCACAAAAATATATATTTGCTTCTGTTAATTTTGTTTCAAAAAGCTTTGATGAAAAGTTCAACAGTTTAGTCAGCTTCTTCTTCTTTTGTTTTTTATTAATCACGTTTATTATATCTTGTCTTTTCAACTAAATTTAAAAGTTATGAATTAATTAACAGTTCATTTATATTATTTATAATAAAATAGTTAACTTACTGTTTTCATTATTTGATTTTCCACATTTTTTTTATTGCTCATTCGGTAAAGAATTTTAACAAAATCCTTATGCAAACTTTCGTAAGTTTCTGTTGTATATTCATTTATTATACCAAACTGACAGATTGATTCGAAAATGTGGTAAATCCACGAGTGAAATTTTGGAAATTTTAATTTGGAACGCGAATATGGTTTAAATATTTCAACAAATAGTTTTGCCCATTCAAACGTATCTTTCTAAAAAGATAAATTATTTAGTATATAATTAGTAAAATCAAGATTTTAATTTTTAATAACATACCTATACATGTTCCCAAAATTAAAAATCAAAAACCCGACCCCAGTTTAATTTTTAATAACCCCGAAATCAATTCTGAAACCCGAAATAATCCCTGAAACCCGAAATAATCCCCGTAATTAAACCGGGAGTCGAAATTGTTTACGGGGGACGAAATTATTACAGGGGACAAAATTTAGTGTAACCCCAGTCGAAATAAGCATTTCGACCAGAAGTCGAAATTGTTTACGGGGGACGAAATTTAGTGTACCCCCGGTCGAAACAAGCATTTCGACCGGGGGACGTAATAATTGTGAAACCCCAAAATTCCCATGGAAAACGTAATCCCGGTCGTGAAACTTTAAAAAAAAAAAATTTTTTTTAAATCTTGATCTTTTTTAAAAAAAATATATTTATTTTTTTAAAAAAAAGAAATATATTATATTTTTTTAAAATATATTAAAAAAGAAATATATTTATTTTTTTTTTTAAAAAAAAAAAACTATAATAATTAATATTTATAGTTCTTTTCTTGTTTGGACGGCGAAATGGCGTAGGTAGGTTTTTACTTTATTTTTTTTTTTAATTTTTTTTTAATTTTTTTTATTTATTAAATAAATTACTTACCTTTCTACCTTATTTCTTATAATTATGCTCTTGGACCCGCGAAATAACGTAGGCACTTGGAATCGGGATCGCGGAATGGCGCAAGTAAGTTTTTTTCTTTTTTTTTCTTTTTCTTTTCTTTTTTTTTTTAATAAATAAATAAATAATAATCTTTCTATCTCTTTTTAACTTTCTTTTCCTCGGAATTGTGTTCTTTGGGCTCGTGAAATGGCGTAGGCACTTGGAATCGGGATCGCGGAATGGCGCAAGTAAGTTTTTTTCTTTTTTTTTCTTTTT
>PQFF01000318.1:196066-206948 GCA_003547095.1 Diversispora epigaea | reverse complement strand
TTTATTATAATTTTTTTTTTACATAAGATTTTATGAAATATTGCGAAAATAATGAAAATAATAAAAACTAATCTAATAACTCAAAAAATGGATGCCATAAAATATCCTTTATCAATTAATATTGTAAGTATTTGTAACTTCACTTGTAAACGAAAATAAGTAGATTATTAAATTATTATACCGAAATTATTATTCGGAAATTTACTGATGACTGGTATATATATATTAGTTTATTATATTTTTTTACATAAAGATTTTTATGAAATATTGCGAAAAATAACAATTAATTTAAAAGTGATCGAAAAAAACTAAAGAATTAATCTAATTTGAATATTTGAAAAAAAATAAAAAATAAAATTCATCGAAAATCTTTGGAAAATTCCGAATCGATACTAATGAAAAAGAAAAGAAAAAAGATGTTAGAAACAGTATTGAATAAACTGTGCACTGTTTTTAAGTAAGCATATTAGCGTCCGAGAGTATCCTACTTCTAGACAGTGTTACTGTAGTAATATTGTAGTAGATATATCTAAATTATTATTATATATTATTGGCTTATATTATTTATTATTTTGTTATTATTTATTTATTTAGTTATTTATTTATTTATTTATTTATATTTCTTATCTGTAATACGAAAGACAAATTGATTTACAAATATGTAGTTGTGTAGTGTAACTGTGTCCTGTAATAGATTTACCATAGATAGTAATAAATTAATATGTAGATCATGTATTACGAGGACCCAGACCTAAAGGACCTAAAGGACCCAAAGGACCTAAAGGACTTAAAGGACCTAAAGGACCTAAAGGACCCAAAGGACCTAAAGGACCTAAAGGACCCAAAAATTAGTTATATAAAGGATGGATTTTGGCTTGAGTCAAAGTCAGTTCGATTTTTAGCTTTAGTTCGAGTTTTGATAGAATTAGGATTCTATCCTTTAGTTAGGAAACTTCTTGTAACTAATTTAGTTGTAAATTAGTCTCTTTTGTATTTGCAATTACCATTAATAAAGGTTATTATTACCTTGAAATTATCAGTATTATTGTTTTATTAATAATAACCAAACCCCTTTTGTATTGAATCGCCTACTTTATCATTTGGAGCGCCGTCTCGTGATATTAGTAGTTAACACTAATCAATACACTTATTAACAGTAGTTATTTAACTTCTAGAACCTACCTATTAGTAGTAGTTGTATCTATTTTGACTAATAGTTTCCTTGAATAATATCTCTAATATTATTTCAAGAGTTCCTGTTCATCCCACGTGTTTATTAAGAAGAATAAACCTCCGTCGGTAACAACAGCAAGGTTATGAATAACCTGCTGAACGACTACCTGAAACTCCGAAAAACCACAGAAAAGGTAAAGAACAGCAAAGTTATGAACATAACCTGCTGAACTACTACCTATTACGCAGAAAAAAACCACGGAAAAGGCAACGCATCGTAGTATAAGAGTTGTGTTAATCAAGAAAAGGGAACGTCGAGAACTTTTCTTATAGGAACTCTACCCTAATCCATCAGTTTAACATAACCAAAGGGACTCAAGAAGTTTCGGACGACCCCAACCTCGTCAAAAACCAACATACTTACTTGAGAAATAAATAAATTTTTGAAAATTTCCGAAAATTTTTGTCCTAAAATTTCATGAGAATAATAATTTTTGAAAGAGTTCGAAACAAGATCATTCATTTAGTAAATAAACAAGATCATTTTGTGTTACAAAATAAAAAACATTTTTTATTTGACCAAAAATTTCCGCAAATTTTCACGAAAATTTACGAAAATTTTCGCAAGTTTTTCGAAAATTTTTTGAAGTGGAAATTTTCGAAAATTTTATGCAAAAATCTTCCGGAAATTTTCACTTCGAAACTTTTCGAAAAATTGCGAAAAATTTTCGAAGTGAAAATTTTCCGGAAATTTTCGCCTTTTAAAATTTCCTGATGATCGTTCTGTGCTTCAAAAATCACGAGCAAAATTAAAAAAAATAAAAAAAAACATACGAAAATTTGTAGAAATTTTTGACACCTTTGGAAATTTACACAAATTTTTGTCTCATAAAATTTCCTGATGATATTTTCAAAATTGATTTTAAATTTTTGAGATATTTTGACTTTTTGAGATTTATGTAGAATCTATTCTATATATGGAAGTAAAAAAAATACCCAGTTATATATATTTTTAATCAAAAAATATATCTGGGTGGTCAAAAAATTTCAGATTTTAAGTAAAATAATTTCATCTTTTATGAAAAACTATTTCGACTTTTTTTTCCAAAATTACAATTTCAGGATTCCAAAATAATTTTGCGTGCAAGTATACCTGATATGTGTAAAAAATATAATCAATAAGTTTATAAGTACACGATATTAAGTATGACTACTACACTTATCAGGTACCCGATAGATGTAATATCATCAGGAAACTTTTCGGGGCGTAAATTTACAGAAAATTTACGGGACCTACAGAAATTTACGCCTAAAAAAATCAATTTTTTTGACTTTGATCACTATTTATAAGACAGGGAGCGATTTTTTACTAAGATATTCCTATAACAGATCGAAAGATCTGGTTCTTAGCTACAAGATGATATGTGTTTTATTTTTGTAACATTAATATTCGCGAAGATATTTACGTTTAAAGTTTTATATTTGTGAAAAAATTTCCGCGTAAATTTTTCGAAAATTTCCGTAATTCTGCCGGAAATTCACGTGACGTCATAGAAATTTCCGGCAGAATTACGAAAATTTTCGGAAAATTTTCACAGAAATTTTTTCACAGATGTGAAACTTTAAACTTGAATATCTTCGCGAATATTGATGTTACAGAAATGAAACACATATCATCTTGTAGCTAAGAACCAGATCTTTCGATCTGTCATAGGAATATTTTAGTAAAAAATCGCTCCCTGTCTTATAAATAGTGATCAAAGTCAAAAAAGATGATTTTTTTAGACGTAAATTTCTGTAGGTCCCATAAATTTTCTGTAAATTTACGCCCCGAAAAGTTTCCTGATGATAAGTAAATATTGAGGAACCTATCTAGGAGGAGATAGGTACTTGATAAGTCTCCAATATTTTAAATTTTGACTAGTGTGTTTTAGATATAAATCAAAAGTTACATTACAGGTAACTAATACAAGAAAATATAAGCTTAAAACAATAACTTCAAGAATTTTACTTAGCCTTGACATCTAACGATAACTTAATAAGTTGGATAATTTATACATGTCATCAAAACTATTGAATTGAGTCAGACGTAATTAAAATTGAGAAAAATTGGAGTTGAGTCAAGACAAATTTTGATTTTTATTAGTGATTGACGCAATTAGTTGAGTCAGATGCAATTAAAAATTGAAATTTTAAAAATTGAATCAAGGTCAAATTAGTTTTGACGACATGTATAGGATAATTAATAACAACTTAACAAAAATGGACATGTCCAATTGCTTTGATTCAGAATTTAGACTACCAACTAAAATACTGTTTTTTTATATTTTTTGCTAAAAATAATAAATTAAATCACTAAATAAAATTTGAAAACTTAAATCTAAAACATATTAACAAATATAATAATGCTTACTAAGAAATTAAAGAAAGAATTCCAATTGTAACACTATGTAGTCAGATTAATAACTTAGTAAAGTATGAAATAGCTTGTAAGAATCCTCTTACGGCAGAAAACTACAGAAGCAAAGATAATTATTATACGCTTAATCTAGAGCAAAACTTAAGATATTAATTGATTAAATTAATAGGAGAACCTGTCCCCGCTTTATTGAATTCTTATGCCTTATATAAAAATACATATAATTATTAATAAATAAAAATAAATATAAATACATATTACTTAGGTTCATAGAGCCAGGTCCGGACAAGGCATAAAAATATAAATATAATATAAATAAAATATAAATAAAATATAAATAAAATACCTTTTGACCCAAATAAAGTAAATAAGCTAATTAATACAACAGGTCAAAGTACCAATAATAATAAATATAATAAATATNTTTGATTCAGAATTTAGACTACCAACTAAAATACTGTTTTTTTATATTTTTTGCTAAAAATAATAAATTAAATCACTAAATAAAATTTGAAAACTTAAATCTAAAACATATTAACAAATATAATAATGCTTACTAAGAAATTAAAGAAAGAATTCCAATTGTAACACTATGTAGTCAGATTAATAACTTAGTAAAGTATGAAATAGCTTGTAAGAATCCTCTTACGGCAGAAAACTACAGAAGCAAAGATAATTATTATACGCTTAATCTAGAGCAAAACTTAAGATATTAATTGATTAAATTAATAGGAGAACCTGTCCCCGCTTTATTGAATTCTTATGCCTTATATAAAAATACATATAATTATTAATAAATAAAAATAAATATAAATACATATTACTTAGGTTCATAGAGCCAGGTCCGGACAAGGCATAAAAATATAAATATAATATAAATAAAATATAAATAAAATATAAATAAAATACCTTTTGACCCAAATAAAGTAAATAAGCTAATTAATACAACAGGTCAAAGTACCAATAATAATAAATATAATAAATATAATATAAACAAAAATGTAAATACAATCAATCCTAATTGATTGTCGATTACGCCTAATTTCTCATCTATGTAATCTGAAACATTAGATAAATTGGTAATACATTTGATATCAGATTAATGTAATACACATAAATTATCATGCACATCCGCGCACAAGGCTAAATAAAGAAAAGAAAAAGAAAGAAAAAGAAAATAAAGGGGGTTACATAGCTTTAAAGTACTATTTTACTAAAACTAGATCATTTTTTAACATTTATTAAAAGAAAAAAACTTTACAAAACATCTGCTATTTTCTTAGAATACCTAAAAGACAAATTAATTTGTCAGAAGTTTTTAAATCATTAAAAGAATATTGTATAGAAAATAAATTAATAATATAAAAATTACTACTACCTAAATGATATCAGGATATTAAAGATAATAATATATGTAAATTTTTTCTCATTAAATCTCGCTCAGAGGTACCTTACGTTATACGAGTTTTACGAAACACGTACACTTTTGGACGATGGCTTCTATCAACATATATATTTTTTAATAGATACAAAATCAAGAAACTACTGTTTTCAGAAAATTACAGTGATTTGGATTTTGGTTTAAACAAGCCGTTTTCGATTCTACAATTTAAAAGTACCACTAAAAAACATGTATATATCAGATAAGTGAAACTATACCTTTGAGAAAAATATTTTGTTGAAAAACGGCTCCCAAAAAGTTTTTTACCTTGCAAGATGGAATTATAACAATCAAGATTAAGTTACCAAACAAAATGGAAGTAGCAAATACAACTGCTAGAACTGTATTTCCTGTTTAAAAAAAGGAGCTAATATTGAAGCTTATTAAATTAAAAAAATATTATTATTTTAACAGGATTCCTTGAATTATTAAATGAAAACCTTTACCAAGTCTAGCCTCGGTCTATACGTGTTACCCAAATCTCAAATAATTTGGAATTTGGGACACCAAAATGCACAAATTACTAGTATTTGGAATTTTGGCAAAAGATACTAATTATAATTTGGAATTTGGGATTTCAGCATTTGGGATTTTGACATTTGGATTTTGAATTTGGGTGGCAGGTATACTTCGGTCACAAAAGAAATCAAGGCCTTTTTACCAAGCAACATTAAAGTTCCAATTGAATTCCCTGTAAAAACCAAGAAGATCATAAAAGTTCTCTGAAAATTTTATATTTTCAAATGTTTAAATGATACCTTTTTTACAAGCTGCCATGATATTAATTTCGATATACTTGAATGAGTGTGAATCAATTCATCACAAAAAAAAGAATACAAAACATAAAGAAGAGTTACATAATCCAGCAGAATTTTTTAATTTTTGAATAATAAAAAGTTTTTTCTTTTTTTTTTCTCTCAGGGTCATGGTCTTCATGTCCCCTTTTATAATATTGACATTGGAACTTAGGCTTCTTCAAAATAAATTTTTATTTTGTAGCAAGGTTAGATGATAAATTAATTAGCTTAGCTATGTTAGTTTTAGTCTGTTTTTATTTAAATGTATCAAAATGTACTTGTTATGTAGTTTTATATTTGATTAAAATAAAGACAAAACCATGCTAGTCAACTTTCAATTTTGATGTTATAGAAATAAAATATATATCATCTTGTATCTGAAAATTAGAGCTTTTGATCTGTCATAGGAAGATAATAGTAAAAAATCACTCCTAGTTATATAAAATTAATTTGAAATTAATTAATAAAATAATTATTTAATAAATTTTATAATTACGTCAGCCAATCAGAATTGCACTATTATTTAACCTTTGTGTCAGAATTTAGTCATTATGCCTGATTGTGCCGTGGCTAAATTCTGGCTTAATTGGCTAAATTCCTAGTTCAATTCATATTGCACAGGTCAAAATCTAAATATTAGGTAGATGATAGTTGTCTGATATTTGGAATTTTTTATTAGATTCCCTTTTATAAGTTTTATAATGTGTCTGATAGCTATACGATAATTTTATTTTTATTTCAGGTACCCAATATTATCTTTAACATTGGGTACATGATAATAAATAGTAATACCGGGCACATGGTATTCTAAACACTTTTTGATCTAATTACTGAAGTTGTTGATATGTTACTTGTTTTTCAGTGATGATTCTTCACAAGGATGAAATTCTTGGTCCCAAAAAATTCCCGAGGCCCAAAATGTTTATCTTATCTTCTCGAAAATTTTTAAAGATTATGTTTATTTGATTTATATTTAATTTTAATTAATTTTATGATATAATCAATGAGTTTTAGTTTTACTCACGGAATAACATTTATTTTATTTATGTATACGCCTAATGGTATCATCTGCACAAGTGGTAGCGAAATCTCTTAAAGGTAACTATTAAAGAAAATCTCGATACTCTTCGATCTAGTGTAAAACGGATAATTAGTATTATCGTTGAATAATTAAAGGATAGAGTAACTAAAGATGTTTCTCCGGTAAATAATCAAAGAAAAAATAGATAAATGGATAGTCCACCTATGTACTTTTTATTTATTTATTTGTATTAATAAAGATTCGGCTGAGAAGGTATCAAGAATTATTTTTTCGTGTTAGGTCACTTTTGAAACACGCGGATTTTTTGTACGAGCTGTTAGTTCCGTTAGTTATTAATTTATCTTCGTCACATGCAACCTAACATTTATAACTAACCCGCGATGCAAAATTTCGTTTTGATAGATCTATGGTTATTTTTTTGATATATATTATTTTCATGTGACAAAATAGTTATTTTTTTGATGCATCTATAAATAAACAATTATAGGCATATCAAAAAAATAACCACTTTTTTACGTACATCTTGATATATCAAAAAATAACCCCTAATCTATCAAAAATGAAACTTTTGCATCCGCGATGTGTAAATCATGTGGAGAATTATCTAAATTAGGAAATTAGGATAACATCTTAAAAAGGTGACAGATTCACGCTCTTGTTTTGACACGACGCGTAGGAAAACGCCCAAAGATAAGTTGGAAAAGAGTTTTTATCTTAATAAGGTTTGGACCGATTCAAAATCGTGTTTCTGAAGGTGGGCTTCTCTAATCTGAATAAAAATGGAAGTAACATTTTTTTTGATTAGGTAAAAACAGCGACCGAAGTAAATTTGTCCGTTGAAACATCACGAGAGGAAATGTTGGATGAAAGTATCAACGATAAATCTGAATTTATTTGTTGAAGAAACTAACAAAAAAAAAAAAATCAGAAAAGGTAAATAGTTTTTCAAGTAATGATTACCTACTATTTTATCCATCACGGAATAATTTGAATAATTCTGATATAAACAATACTTCGAAACAAGACTACTACTATAAATTATTGTTAATTGCTCAGTGATACTATAAAATTCTTATATGATTTTATGGTTGCCTAGCATAAGACACATGCAGTTATTATTTCTTCTAAATGGTATAGTCCTATCAAAGCCACTATTTCAGTCAGACTTTACGGATGATGATGAAATTTCTCCATTGAATAATATTGTAAATTGTAAATTGTGTATCTGCCAAAGCAGAAAATTGGTACTACCATCTAGACAAAATGTTGAAAGTATTTCGCAACATGCTATATCAGATCTTACATCAAATATTTCTTTTGATGACTATACCAATTGCCATGAATTGATTATTGCTGTTGAAACTATTAAAAATGTTCAAAAAAAAAGGCGAATCTGCATATATTAAGTAAGTTATCAATTATTATATATTAATATTATTGGTATTTGATGTTTATTTTATTGTAGTCCGCTCCAGTGGGGGGGGGGGAGTTTTAGACTTTTATGAGGAGAATGTTTCTCTAGACTTTCAAAGAGAATAAAATTTATTATTTAATTGATATAACAATTTTAAATCATCTTGAAAATATTGATATTTGTGATAATGTTACCATATATATATTGGCAAATGTATTATGGAAGTGTACGTTTTCTTTACATATGATTATTTTTATTTTGTAACTTCAAATCATTTAATTAATTGGACGAATTACAGTTGATTGGCATCTATTTTGATATTTTATCAAATCTGATCAATATATCAATATTACAATAAAAAAGATAAAAAATCAGATTTGACAATTTTGGATAAGCATCTGATTTTAATATAAAAAAATACATCATACGATCTATCAAAAAAAAATTGTGCTACAAAAAAGCCTACTTTTAATAAATTCAACTATATGAAAAATGTTTCTAAGTTGTAGATATTGTTTTTGGATATTGTTCTTTATGGGATAGATAGTTTGTTGATATTCATTGAAATTACGATTAAAGAATTAAGTTTGGTTTAATTGCATTCGGACGTCACCTCATCACCTGATAGATTATCACTTAGAGGAAAAGAAAGAAAAGAGAAAAAATAATTGTACAAATTGGATTAATCATTGTGTCACAATTTGTATTGGAATTTTAAATAAAATTTTAAAATACAGTATAGACACCCCTGTACAATCACATCATATAAAATTTACAAACCATATTTTGGACCCACTAATTTTTTTTATAGACACCTGTTTTTTTTTTCGGTGTGCATTTTGTTAGTTTTTAAATTCTACAATTGGTAATTTTCTTTTATAATATAATTGCAATTGTGAATTATGCATTTTGTTAAATGTTGTGTTATTAAATTTTCACGCTCATTGTGTCACTTGATTGTTATTTCAGGTGTATTATTATTATTATTATTATTATTATTCGAGAAATCTTATCTTTCGAATTACAAAAATATCAATATTTACATTTCCAAATATAGATTTTATTTTTTTTTTATTTAATTAAAAAAAAAACATGTAAGAATGAACATTGCAGATTATAACGTAATTGTGTGACAGCATAATCACTTTCTCCTTATTTCAAAACTCATATTTTCATATCTCCAACCTCTTTATTCTCTTATTCTCTTTATTCTCTTTATTCTCTTTATTGTTTTTTATTGTCAACATCATTTTCACCCTACATTTCTCACACTATATTATATTCTCACACTATATCATTTTCATACTATTTATTATATATTTTTCTCACACTATATTTTCATAGTTAGATAATGATCGAATTTAAGCAAATTATAGTTTAAAATATTTCAAATACGCATATAGATATATATGTTTTAAATTAAATTATACATATTAAGATTAGAGGTTAAGGCCAAGAAATTTTTATTAATTAATTAATTTGGTAATCATTATATGTAGAATGGTAAGAAATGGAATAGAAAGAATCGAAAGAATCGAAAGAATCGAGAAAAAAAAATCATATCTATCATACATATACATGACATTTTTTCAATATATTTTATCTACATGAAAGAATGTGTTTTGAAAAATTTAAAAAGGATGATAAATAAAATAAATAAAAGATAATAATAAATAAGAATAAATAAAAGATAATAAATAATAATAATAATAATAAATAAGAATATTCATAAAAGATTCCGGATTCACAATGACAACAATAATAACAACAACAACAAAAAATAACAAGGACAACGCACTGACAACAACAACAATAACAACAACAAAAACAACAACAACAGCGTGTTTGATGACAGCTTTGCAACGTATTGATAATGTATTGATAATGTATTGATTAATGTATTGAATGAATTTATTATTTATTTATTTATTTTTTGTATGCACTCAAAATTATTGTTACTTTTATACTAAATTATTAAATCAAAAAATCCTACTTTACCTAATTATACTTTATATTGTAAAATTATTATGTTATGCAAAAAAAAAAAAACTTCAAACAAGGGGAACGAAGATGAAGTAAAAAAGAGAAAAATATCAAGATAAGGAAATTATAAGTGTGTGGGGTTGGGGGAAAAAGTTTTTTCTTGTATTTCTCATTTGTACTTTTTAAAATAATAATAATCATCATTAATCTGCATTTATTATTTGTTGGGGACAATCAATCAATGAATTAACGTAATTAATTAATTGTGATGATGATTCAATAATCATAATCATCATTTAAAATAAATCGATAAAAAAAAATATGTATATTTTTATATAAAAAATCGATAAAAATAAATCGATTATATAAAATTAGTTTTAGTGTCAGCGCGTGTTTGTATTTTCTTTTTTCAAAAAATATTACTAATGATGAGTAAATCTAAATAAGTCAAATCCAATGAGAAATCAAATGACAAACGAGCGTTTAAACTAAATTAGAACAATATTATCTTTAAATTCCCAACCTTTACCGAGAATAACGACAATATTATTATTTATTATTATTATTATTATTATTATTATTACTATTATTATTATTACTATTATTATTATTA
>PQFF01000318.1:170367-181217 GCA_003547095.1 Diversispora epigaea | reverse complement strand
AAAAAAAAAAAAAAAAAAAAAAAAAAAAAAAGAGAGAGAGAGAAATATATATAAGATAAAAAATAAAAACTAAGGTAAATCTGAATATCTTCTTCGCGTTTTCATATTTTGAACTTCGGGAGAGTTTCTACAAACTTCTTCCATTTTAAAATGACGACGAAGAGCATCAGTACGAGCAAATGCTTTATGACAGCATGGGCATTGATAAGGTTTAACTCCGGTATGAACTCTAATGTGTCTTTGTAAATCATGCTTTCGTGAAAAAGATCGTGGACACATTGGACATTGATATGGACGTGCTGGTGAATGAGAACGTAAATGAGCCTTAAGATTATACAACCGAGTGAATGTTTTTGGACACTCATCATGTGGACATTTTATAAGTTGTTGTTGTTGCTGTTGTTGTTGTTGGTGATGATGATGATGATTTGATTGAGATGATTGTGGTTGTTGTGGTGGTTGTGATGATGGTGGTGGTTGAGATAAAGATGTATTAGATGGTGATGATGATGATGTCGTCGTTGTTGTAGAAGTGGTTGTGGTGGTGGTCGTTGAAGGAAGAGGATTTATTTGTTCAGGATTTACTACTAAAACTTGATTTGGAGCATATTCAAATGGAATTGAACCAATATTTCCTATATTTCCACATCCTATATTTCCACATCCTATGTTTCCTTGTCCTATACTTCCATGTCCTTGTGTTGTTGTTGTTCTTGATGTCATTATTGAATTATCCATATTATTATTTTGAATTGGTAATGACCACATAGTAGTTGGTTGCATAGCATAAGTATTATGAGCATCAATATTATTAATATTATTAATATTGTTGTTAAGATTATTATTAAGATTATTGTTAATATTATTATTAACATTATTATTAATATTGCCGTTGTTAATATTTGGAACTAAGGAAGGAACATTATCGTTCATTGGACGAGGTTCATAAATAATAAATCTCATTTGATCGGTAAACGATTGAGGAGATGAATTTCCACCACCAGCTAAAAGATCATCAAAATATCGATTAATATTCTCATAAGATTCCCCAAAATTGAATTCGGGTCCAGTAGGTGAAGTAGCTGATGATAAAGTTTCACTTGAAGAATCATCACCACAAAGTCCAGGAGGGTAACTATAATTAAATTGAGAACTCTCGAATTCATTGGCTGCAACGATGTGAGGAGATGATTCAGCACTTGAAGCTGAATCCATTTCAATCATATGTAATCCACTTTGAAAATCTTCATATCCCGAGTCAAATTCAGTTTTGATCTGCACATTATTAGTATTGTACTTGTTATTATTATTATGATTATTATTATTATCATTATTATTATCATTTACATTTAAACCTTCATTATTGTTAATATTATTATATTGATGAGAAGAAGAATTATGTGCATATAACACATTCGATACTGGAGAAGTAGAACCAGAACCGGATACTGGTACCAATACGGATTGTAAAGGTGAAGTGGAACCAGACATTGGGAATAATGCGTATGGATCTTGTGGTTGCTGCGGTGGTTGGGGAGGAACTTGTAAATGCAAAGGTTGATGTTTTTGATAATATTCGTAACCAACGGAAGGAAAGTCGTTGTTGTACATTTGAAGGTTTTCGTATGACTGTTCAATAAAGGGCATATTTATGAAATTGTTGCTACCGGCGAGAACGGTCATAAGTTTGATAAATTAAAGTAGAACAATAATAATAATGTAATGTAAGAATAGAAAAGTAAAAATAATGAGTTCCTTTTTTTTTTTTTTTTTTTTGANTTCCATGTCCTTGTGTTGTTGTTGTTCTTGATGTCATTATTGAATTATCCATATTATTATTTTGAATTGGTAATGACCACATAGTAGTTGGTTGCATAGCATAAGTATTATGAGCATCAATATTATTAATATTATTAATATTGTTGTTAAGATTATTATTAAGATTATTGTTAATATTATTATTAACATTATTATTAATATTGCCGTTGTTAATATTTGGAACTAAGGAAGGAACATTATCGTTCATTGGACGAGGTTCATAAATAATAAATCTCATTTGATCGGTAAACGATTGAGGAGATGAATTTCCACCACCAGCTAAAAGATCATCAAAATATCGATTAATATTCTCATAAGATTCCCCAAAATTGAATTCGGGTCCAGTAGGTGAAGTAGCTGATGATAAAGTTTCACTTGAAGAATCATCACCACAAAGTCCAGGAGGGTAACTATAATTAAATTGAGAACTCTCGAATTCATTGGCTGCAACGATGTGAGGAGATGATTCAGCACTTGAAGCTGAATCCATTTCAATCATATGTAATCCACTTTGAAAATCTTCATATCCCGAGTCAAATTCAGTTTTGATCTGCACATTATTAGTATTGTACTTGTTATTATTATTATGATTATTATTATTATCATTATTATTATCATTTACATTTAAACCTTCATTATTGTTAATATTATTATATTGATGAGAAGAAGAATTATGTGCATATAACACATTCGATACTGGAGAAGTAGAACCAGAACCGGATACTGGTACCAATACGGATTGTAAAGGTGAAGTGGAACCAGACATTGGGAATAATGCGTATGGATCTTGTGGTTGCTGCGGTGGTTGGGGAGGAACTTGTAAATGCAAAGGTTGATGTTTTTGATAATATTCGTAACCAACGGAAGGAAAGTCGTTGTTGTACATTTGAAGGTTTTCGTATGACTGTTCAATAAAGGGCATATTTATGAAATTGTTGCTACCGGCGAGAACGGTCATAAGTTTGATAAATTAAAGTAGAACAATAATAATAATGTAATGTAAGAATAGAAAAGTAAAAATAATGAGTTCCTTTTTTTTTTTTTTTTTTTGAAAAAAAAAAAAATCTTATAAAAAACTCAATAATAATAATAATAATTTATACGCAATAATATAAAAAAAAATATATAATCAAAAAAAAAAATAATAATAATAATATATAGTCCTTGTTCAACAAGACGAACGAAATTCAAATAATAATTCAACTAAATTTCAAAGTCTTTGGAAAAAAAGGATTTTTTTTTTTTAAAAAAAAATAATAATAATAAAAACTATATAGACAGGAACAAAAAACGTTTTGTTTATTGTTAAGAGAAAAATAAGAAAGGGGGGGAAATGGTAATTATTTATAAAGTAATTTTTTAGATGCCTGAATTGAAATTTATTTATTCGGATTATCTTTTGCACACACACAATAATAATAATAATAAAATAAATAATAGAGGGAGATACTTTATTGTGTATATATTTTACTTTTTTATTATTATAATTATTATTATTATTATTATTATTATTATTATTATTATAATTTATGATATAAATGTAATATAAATAATTATAATAAACACTTACTTTTATTATTATCTATTATATAATTAAAGGATATTTTTCTTTACTTATTGTAAAAAAAGCTGTGATAAAAAAAAATTAGGTATTATATATGTTTTTTTTTTTTTGGTTCTTTGGAAAGTTTTCTTTTTTTTTTTTTTTTTAAAAAAAAATAATAATAATAAAAACTATATAGACAGGAACAAAAAACGTTTTGTTTATTGTTAAGAGAAAAATAAGAAAGGGGGGGAAATGGTAATTATTTATAAAGTAATTTTTTAGATGCCTGAATTGAAATTTATTTATTCGGATTATCTTTTGCACACACACAATAATAATAATAATAAAATAAATAATAGAGGGAGATACTTTATTGTGTATATATTTTACTTTTTTATTATTATAATTATTATTATTATTATTATTATTATTATTATTATAATTTATGATATAAATGTAATATAAATAATTATAATAAACACTTACTTTTATTATTATCTATTATATAATTAAAGGATATTTTTCTTTACTTATTGTAAAAAAAGCTGTGATAAAAAAAAATTAGGTATTATATATGTTTTTTTTTTTTTGGTTTTTTGGAAAGTTTTTTTTTTTTTTTTTTTTTTGAAAGAGAAATATCAAAAAGTATTTATACTAAAAAAAAAAATTCAATTCATGATGCATTTCGGGTATTGGATAAGTTAATCATACTTTAAAGGGATAAAAAAAAATCTTTATTATGGTTCATTTATTTAGATATATATAAAAAAATGAAATCATTTAATCAATATATATTATAAAAAGCTTTAATTACTATATAAATTATTTATTATAATAATTATTATTATAATAATAAATAATAATAATAATAATAATTAATAATAATAGTAATTATATCAGGTTTATAATTAATAACAATAACTATAATTACAATTATTAATATTTTATATTACATAAAATAAAATGATATCATGATTTTTTTTTATTTATTTTTAAAATCGGTTTGGGGTCAGAAATTTCGGTCATTGCCAAGCAAGGTGATAAAAATGGGACAATCTAATTTGGGGGGTTTTTTTTCTTCTATTTGGAACAATCCCCCCGAAATCCATAATTTTTTTTTTAATTTTTTAAATTTACCCGACCCGTGTGACTTCTCAGACATTTCTTTTCTTTTTTTTTTTTTTTTAAAAAAAAAGAATTTTATGATTTATTATTTTTATTATTTCGAACCCTTGTTTCATATTGTATTATATTTTTTCCTTATTCAAAACATTTATTTATTTATTTATCTATTTATTTACCTATCTAATTTATTTATTNATTTAGATATATATAAAAAAATGAAATCATTTAATCAATATATATTATAAAAAGCTTTAATTACTATATAAATTATTTATTATAATAATTATTATTATAATAATAAATAATAATAATAATAATAATTAATAATAATAGTAATTATATCAGGTTTATAATTAATAACAATAACTATAATTACAATTATTAATATTTTATATTACATAAAATAAAATGATATCATGATTTTTTTTTATTTATTTTTAAAATCGGTTTGGGGTCAGAAATTTCGGTCATTGCCAAGCAAGGTGATAAAAATGGGACAATCTAATTTGGGGGGTTTTTTTTCTTCTATTTGGAACAATCCCCCCGAAATCCATAATTTTTTTTTTAATTTTTTAAATTTACCCGACCCGTGTGACTTCTCAGACATTTCTTTTCTTTTTTTTTTTTTTTTAAAAAAAAAGAATTTTATGATTTATTATTTTTATTATTTCGAACCCTTGTTTCATATTGTATTATATTTTTTCCTTATTCAAAACATTTATTTATTTATTTATCTATTTATTTACCTATCTAATTTATTTATTTATTTATTTATCATATTTATCATATTTTATTACTAATTTATTCTACATTTATACTGAATAACAATACAGATAAATTATGTATTGATCAATAAAGCATTGTCATTTAAAAAAAAAAATAGCACAAATTTTAATTTAAATATATTAAAAAAAAATAGCATAAATTTTAATTTAAATCATAAATTTCAATTTATCTTTTCATTTATGATAGTTTAACATAAAATAATATTCTGATTAGGTGCATTTGCATCTTTGCATCAATTTTGATTGATAATTTTTAGCTGATAATTTTTTAGCTGATAATTTTTAGCTGATAAATTTTAACTGATAATTTTTTAACTGATAATAATAATTCTAAATAATAATTAAAAGCAAATTTATGTATTATATATATATGTATAAATTATATTTCATAAAATTCCATTATTTTTTTTTATATGTTGAGATTTCACAATGTTGTTGTTTAAGTATTTGATTAAAGTAGTTAAAATTTTTAAAATTTATTAAAAGGTTATTGTTGATTCTTCTCATAAAAATAAATCAAATGGTGGTTTGTCTTATGTCAATTGGAATGAAATTATATCTATAAAGTATATATTATTTATTACAATTATTGTTATTATTATTATTGTTATTATTGAATCTGTAGAACAAGGAATGGAAATAAGGAATGGAAATAAGGAATGGAAATAAGAAATGGAAATGTGGAATGTAGAAATATGTTGCTTGGTATCTACATTTACTTTGTTAAATATTTATGAACCCTAGAAATTATATATCTATATCTATATCTATATCTATATCTACATCTATATCATATGTCGTGGGATTCTTTTAATTATCACAATAATAATAATAACAATAATAACAATAATAATAATAATAACAATAATAATTTTAATTATAAAAAAGTTTAAGTTAAAAAGTCAAATAAAATAAAGTCAAATAAAATAAAAATAAAATAAAATTAAATATGTAGGAAGAATATCATCACAAAAGTATGAACAGTTTATAACAAGTATTTTACCAACCATAAATTTATTTTCTTTACAACGTGACACGATACGTTTTTTTTTTTTTGACTTGACTTTATTGGTATATCTAATCATTTCAATCTTTTGATCTTTGATTATGTCATTTACGTTTCTCATGATATCATCTATTCCCAAAAAAGAATATTTCAATTTTTACGGAAAAAGATTTATAGGAACCTCCCATTAGAAAGATTTATTGGAATATTACTATTTTTTTTTTTAAAAAAATTTTTTGTTAGAAAGAAAGAATTTAATTGTCGGAAAATAAATAAAAATATCGGAAAAAGATTTTTATTAAGGAAATTTGATAAATTTGATAGTGTTGTTATTAATAATATTGTCATTAAAATATTGTCATTAATATTATTAATTAGAATAATAATAGTAATAATAATCATAATAATAATAATAATAGTAATTGACATTGACATTATAATAGCATAATTGAATTATTTGAAGAAAAAGTCCAATCAGTGCTTGCATGCAGGTTTTTTTCTCGTGGTCTTTGTGTTTAATTGAAAGACGAATGATGTTTTTTTTTTATGTTTTTTATATATTTTTTATATGTACTCTTTATATAAATATATTCTTAATCCTAAATTTAAAAAAAATCTTACGTTTTATCTCCATTTGTTCTTCATGATGGACATGATGTAAACAATGTAACCATTGATACACATCACACTCTCAAATAAATACACAATAAAAAAATAAATACATAATAAATACACGATGATATCATAAATGAAACTTTATGCTACTTTAACCTTATAATAGTTTGTGTGATCGACCATTATTATTATCACCCATTATCTTTGCATTGTTATCATTTTTATCATCAACATTAAAATATCACGAGACAATATTTTTCGGAAAGAACAGAAAAAAAATTATATTTATTAGTTTTTTTGAATTTTTAATATTCTTAAAAAGGAAGGAGAGAAAAATTTTTTTTATATTATTATTGTTATTATTATTATTATAATCATTATTTATTTTATTTATTATTTACTTTATTATTTGCGTTATTTATTTTTTAATTTTTAATTAAAAAAAATAAAAATCAAGAATGGTAATTAAAATAATAAATATTTATAAAAATAAAATAATAAAAAAACGTTTTAAGTCAATTAGGAAAACTTTATTTATTTAATTTATTAATTTTCTTTGTCAAATTTTTTTTCTCTCTCTTCGTGAAATTTTCCTGCTTCGGATTTTTGTATCATGAAATTTGGGATTCCTTTAAAGAAAAGTAAATTTAGTCAATCCATTTGTATATCAATTATAAATTTGTTGTTAAACTTTTCTGCAAGAATGATAATAACAATAATAAATAAATAATAATAAATTGAATTGATTATATGTATTAATGTGTCTAATGTGGTTAGTAAAATATACTATGCGTGAGTGTGCGTGAGTGTGCGTGAGTATGCGTGTATGTTTATGCTTCTTTGAGTGTGAGAGTTATGTTGTTGTTGTATGTGTGTGTGTGTGTGTTGTGTATGTGTTTAAGTGAGTGTGAGAGTAAGTGTGAGTGAATTGTTTGGGTGAGTATAAATGTTATGAATGTTATAAATGTTATAAATGTTATAAATGCTATAAATGTTNTTATTTATTTAATTTATTAATTTTCTTTGTCAAATTTTTTTTCTCTCTCTTCGTGAAATTTTCCTGCTTCGGATTTTTGTATCATGAAATTTGGGATTCCTTTAAAGAAAAGTAAATTTAGTCAATCCATTTGTATATCAATTATAAATTTGTTGTTAAACTTTTCTGCAAGAATGATAATAACAATAATAAATAAATAATAATAAATTGAATTGATTATATGTATTAATGTGTCTAATGTGGTTAGTAAAATATACTATGCGTGAGTGTGCGTGAGTGTGCGTGAGTATGCGTGTATGTTTATGCTTCTTTGAGTGTGAGAGTTATGTTGTTGTTGTATGTGTGTGTGTGTGTGTTGTGTATGTGTTTAAGTGAGTGTGAGAGTAAGTGTGAGTGAATTGTTTGGGTGAGTATAAATGTTATGAATGTTATAAATGTTATAAATGTTATAAATGCTATAAATGTTATAAATGTTAAATGTGAATGTTATAAACGTTGTAATTAAACTAAAACAAAAGACACCACACCACCTAGTACAAATTACTATTTGTTTAATTTGCATGACTTTCACCATTACTTTCTATCATTTTTTTTGCCACCCTTTATTTATGTCTCAATCAAGGTTATAAATATTTATCATATTTATCACGTTATCATATCCACGTTTAGATCGTTATACTTATTTTTTTTTTATTTATTTATTTATCTATTCTATTCTATTTTATTTCTATTCATAATTAATATTATTTATATTATTTATATCATTTATATCATTTATATCATTATTCATTTCATTCATTTCATTTATTATCGTTTATTATTCATTTTGTTATTCATTTGTTATTCATTTATTATTCATTTATTATCATTATTTATTTTCATTTATTATCATTATTTATTTCATTTATTTCATTTATTATCATTTATTATCATTTATTGGGGCATTCATTTAAAGACAAGGTTTGGAATTATATTTCAGTGATCGAATTTTTTTTTTTTTTTTTTTTTAAAAAAAAACATCTAAAAAAATCGTGTGGTGTGATGATGATTTTTCCAATAATAATAAAATAAATAAAAGATCTTAAACAAACTTTTTAGGTATTATTATGATTATTATTTTTTTTTTTTTTTTTATGATCACAAAATCGTATTACTGAATAACAACAATATGCTTTGTAGATCGAGTTTTTTTTGAAAAAAAAACATCTAAAAAAATCGTGTGGTGTGATGATGATTTTTCCAATAATAATAAAATAAATAAAAGATCTTAAACAAACTTTTTAGGTATTATTATGATTATTATTTTTTTTTTTTTTTTTATGATCACAAAATCGTATTACTGAATAACAACAATATGCTTTGTAGATCGAGTTTTTTTTGAAAAAAAAACATCTAAAAAAATCGTGTGGTGTGATGATGATTTTTCCAATAATAATAAAATAAATAAAAGATCTTAAACAAACTTTTTAGGTATTATTATGATTATTATTTTTTTTTTTTTTTTTATGATCACAAAATCGTATTACTGAATAACAACAATATGCTTTGTAGATCGAGTTTTTTTTGAAAAAAAAACATCTAAAAAAATCGTGTGGTGTGATGATGATTTTTCCAATAATAATAAAATAAATAAAAGATCTTAAACAAACTTTTTAGGTACTATTATTATTATTATTTTTTTTTTTTTTTTAAATTATGTAATGTAATAGTAGTAGTAAGTAGTAATGTAACATACCTAATTAAAATAAGAATAGGTTAGTAGGTTTGTCATCAATTTAATAATTGATTAATCGTGAGAAACTATTCACGTGTCGGAAGTTATTCCTATTTTATAAAAATCTAAAATATTTTAACTTTTTTTATTACTGTTATTATTCAAATATGAAGGTTCTTACAAAACAAGAAGAAGACGGTATAATAAATTAAAATTTTGAGTAATTCATTTTTCTTATTCATTTATTTATTTTATTAATTTTTTAATTTATTATTATTATTATTTTGAAAAAATCAGAGCATTATCAAGCCACAATTAGAGGTGGTGTAAAAGGTGGAACTATTGGTCTAGGGGTTACTATAGGGCTGGCACTTGTGGCAAATCGTTATTCTCGATTTTTTCAAGGGTTAACTTTACCTGTAAAGGCATTCTTAGTTTCATCAGGTTTTTGTTTATTTCTTAATTAAATATATTCTTTATTCTTTAATAATAATTATAATTACTAATTTCATTAGTTTTTTATCATAATTATTCATTCTTAATCATGATTATTCATCTTTAATCTCAATTATTCATCTATAATCTCATCTTTAATATCACTATTATTCATCTTTAATCATAATTAATCATCTTTAATCATAATTATTCATATAATCATTTACAGGAACAACAGCAGCTACTATAATTTTAGCAGAACAAGCTGGATTAAAATATGAAAGAAAGAAATATGGACATTATGAACCTCCTAAACATCATGATCCACAACGTTCATATACTAAAGCTGCCAAAGATTTTATTTCGGATAATAGATATAGCATTCTTTGTGGAAGTTGGGTTTTATCTATGGCTGGATCAATTGCTTACACTTCAAAGAATAAGTACGTTTATAGTTATTATTATTATTATTATTATTGTGTGAAATTAATTAAATTAATTAATATGTCATGTGTATATATTTCTTCTTTTCCTTCTTTTCTTTTCTTTAGATATTTAACACTTTCTCAAAAGGTGGTACAAGCTCGTATGATTTCACAAGCTTTGACAATTGTCATGATTCTCGCGAGTGCCGGTGTTTCAATGACTGATAAACGAGAAGCAAAACTACCCGCAGGATCTGATCAATGGAAAGAAATGGTTGCTGCTGAAGAAAAAAAAATGAACAAAGTAGCATAATTTATTTGTAATTTATTATTTATTTTTTGTAGTTATTATTTATTTTTTGTAGTTTATTATTATTTTTTGTA
>PQFF01000318.1:48588-142410 GCA_003547095.1 Diversispora epigaea | reverse complement strand
CGAATAATCGCCGAATAATCGCCGAATAATCGTGAATAATTGACGAATAATCGCGATTATTCGTTGAATAATCGTGACGAATAATCGAGTACAAATATATACACGATTCCTAACACTACATTCCGATAACCTTCGAATACCTCCAACATAAACGTAATATTTACGAAGGTTATTGGTACCGAAAACCTTTATTTTTATTAATAAAACGTAATACTCCGGAGGTTATTGATATCGATAACCTTCAATAACCTTCACTTTATTATAATAAACGTAATATTTGCGAAGGTTATTGGTCTGATAACCTTCAATAACCGTTGAAAATGAAATTATTACAATAACCTCCGACATAAAAAATTTTCTGATGTATATATAGCATCCTAGAATGCTTCTATATAATTCCGGATGAATAGGACCCCGAGCAATCTATAAATAGGTCACATTAGAGTTTGCTTAGCTATCATAGTAAAATTTTTAAAAAGTTGCTTATTTTTAATTAAAATTTAAAAATTTACTTACAAAAATTATATTTTTCCTTTCTTATTTCCTAATTTAGTATTATTTGACTTATTCATAGATTGCTCGGGGTCCTGGATGAATACTGCTAATTATAATTATATAATTATAATTATATGAATAACAATTAAACTAGAGTTAAAATTAATAATAAAAAATTATCTATAAAAAATAGAAATAAGAATAATTTTCTTTTTACACTCAATAAATACATATAAATATAATTATATGATTTTAGATAAATATAATTGAAGCTAATTGTATAAAGTAGGTTGCTCGGTAGGACCTTAACATACTGAGGACAATTGTTATTGTCAGGCGTAATACTCCTAAAGAATTAAATCAAATCAAATTGATTTGAGTTTGGGGATGTGACCCTAATCCTGAATCAAGTTTCAAAGTATGACTCTAACACTAAGGGTGGAAGGCTCAATTGATATAAAGGCTGGTTCAATAATTGCGCCTTTGGCTAATTAATTTTGCGCCAGCTAAATTCTGACTAAATTTTGGCTCAAAGGCTAATTAAATTGCACTGGTTAAATTTTGGCTCAAAGGCTAATTACTTTTTTTCTGGCTAAATTCAGGCACAATTTTTGATTGGCTGGCGTGATTTTGGTTATGTAACAAAAGGTTGATCAAATAAAATTATTAATTAATTTTATCGATATTAATATTTTAATATATTATGTAACTCTCTCTCTCTGTTCGATAAATTATTCAAAAAACACACAGTAAAAAATTTTATTTTTCTTCTTGGTGCCTGTTAGTTAGAGGTTAAGTCCGACTAGATAAGACTAACTATGGTGGACGGTCCTAAGAAGAATATATGAAGTTTGGTCTACGGGTTTTGGTTCTGGCTCTTTTGACGAAAGGTATAAACGACGAACTTGACATTTTTTCTTGTGAAAATAGTCTTCGTGTGAATAAGCTTGAGGACGAATTGGTGACTTGATCTAGTTACCCTTTTCTGTTTTAACGTTTTAACCTTGAACGAATGCTGGAAACAGGAGTTTTCCCTGGGGCTGTATAATTTTCGTTTGGTAATGGGAAGAGTCTGCGTCACGAATTTTCTTTTTTCATGGTTTTGGATGGTTTTGAGGAATTTTCAAATTTCGGTTTGACCCTGATTTGTTGATTTTGTCGATCAGGGTGACGCATTGATAAAAAGTGTGGTATGGTGATACTTAAGGGGATGATCGGCAGGGATGCAGGGGATGTGATGATTTGTGGAAGGACGGGAGAGTATGATGTTTTTCTTTAGTTATTGCCGGGGTGTGAGTTGCTGTAATTAAGTAGAGAGTTAGTTGGTAAGTTTTGTGGGTGTTTTGTTTTAGTTGTTTTAATTTTTAGCATTATAATACTAGCCTTTTATATTCGTGGGGAGCTTATCAATTCGAAACATCGTCAGGGCCTTATGGATTTGGAAGAAACGCGAGTTTCGTTAAACCAGTGTAATAAGATAGATAGGTCTAGTTTCTCCAACGAAAGGGAACTTAGGGTAGGGCTGGTAGTACACCCACTGGAACATATCACTACCCAAAAACCAAGGCCATGGATTGCAGATACCTGAAAGGATTTTTGATCTGTTATTGACACCAATCTATAAAAGCCGCCACAATCACCAACAATATATACTGGGAGAACTTTTAATTCGAATACCATGTTAATGAGAGGTTTTAAGAATATGGCCGTTATTACCAATATGTTCCTTGCTGGAAGAGTATACAATGAGTTTCTTTTACAAATATGGGTAGTAGAGTATTATGATGTTCAATGATCACATGGGGTGAAACGTTTGTCTTGTTCCTTAGGGGTTGTAGGAGGAGTTGATGTTTTCTTTTTCTTTTTCTTTTGTTTTTCAAATTTTTGTGTGGTGAAGAATGTTGTTTCCTCAGAGGGATTTTTAGGAGGAGACCTTCAGATATTAACAACAGCATACTGAATGGATAAAAGTAAATTTTTTTTTTTATATAACCTGTCGGGTTGTTCTGGTGGGTTTATCAGGTCTTTCCAACAGAGTGATTGGTCAAACCGTAGTTTGTAAAAACTTAGTTAGTTTTTTTTTTATATGTATAACTTGCATTGTGCAGGTTTATTTTTACATATCATAAATAAAGCAAGACTTCACTTATCTAAAAAAAAAAAAATTTTTAATATATTGTTTTAAAATAGCTATAATTTAGTCAATTTTAATGTTACAGAAATGAAATATATATCATCTTGTAGCTAAGAACCAGATCTTTCAATCTGTCATAGAAATATTATAGTAGAAAATCACTCCTAGTTATGTAAAATTAATTTGAAATTAAAGCTAAAATTAATTATTTTTAAAAATTTAAAAATAATTATTTAATAAATTTTATAATTCATATCGGCTGATTATAAAAATTGACTGATTTTCTGTTACACAAAAATTTTTTTTATTTACCTCTTAATAAAGTTAATAAAACTTATTGATAACAGATTTTGACTACTAAGTAAAGTTGTTCTTTTGGAGTAAAATAAACAAAATAAAAGAAAAAATAAGATAAAATAACGTTATTAAAAAATTTCCGCAGGGTAACATCAGGAAATTATTTTATTCATAGTATTCATGTAAACCGCATGTAAACTGCATGTAAACCACATATAATATATTACACGCGATATATATGCATATTATACGTGGTTTACATGCAGTTTACATGCGGTTTACATGAATACTATGAATAAAATAATTTCCTGATGAAGGGGGTTGGGTTGATGGGTTAGGGTCGGGTTTGATGGGTTGACAAGTACTTATTAACAGGTCTACTTATATTTAAACTCTTATTTACTTAATAAAATATTTTTAAAAATTACAAATATATGTAAAATTTTGTGCTGAATATTTTTATTTAGGAGTTGAGAAGTAGTTTCCTTAATAAAATATTGAAATTTTTTTGATTTTTAAATTTCTTCGAAAATAAATAAAATTATAATTGGTTGAGAGGATATCACCTGATCTAAAATTTTAAGACTTTCGCAATCAGCCCATATGTGCGTCAGCCAATCAGAATTGCACCATTATTTAGCCTTTGCACCAAAATTTAGCCATTGCGCTTAATTGCGCCGTGACTAAATTTCAGGCTCAATTGATTAAATTAAATCTGGCTAAATTCCTGGCTCAATTCATATTGCGCCTATCATCTCTATCTAACACTAGTCGAAATGAGGTAAATCGGCAATATCAAAATTCGACTGACTTTTGACTAATTGTCAAAAAAGCCAAAATTCTGAAATTCTGAATTTTGATCGAAACTTAACTTAAAGTTGATTTTTAAGTTTTGACCAAAATTTGGAATTTCTGAATTCGTGCTGAAATTTGGTACAATATTTTGATATATTGTTTTGTTATCGAAATGGATATTTCGGAAATATAGAATTTCAGAACAATTCTGCCTAAATTCAGCTTATCCATTTCAAAAAATATGATATTTTAGCTTATTAATAAAATTTAACAAAAATTCAGAATTTATTAAAAGATTTTTTGTTTCTTATTGATTATTAAACATTTAGGAATTATGTATAAAATAAGCATATTTCATTTACAATATTGTAAGTGAAATAAGGCAAATTGATAATATCAAAATTTAGTTAACTTTTGGCTGATTGTTAAAAAAAAATCAACTCTTAAAAATTTTAGAAAATTTTGAAGTGATTTTTAAGTTTTGACCAAAATTCAGAATTTCTGAATTCGTACTAAAATTTATACAATATTTTAATGCTATTTTATTGTCAAAATGTCAATTTCGAAAATATACTCTTTCCGTAAAAATTTATCTTAAATTCGACTGTTAATAAATTTTAGCTAAAATTTAGAAATTCCGAATTTTAGTTTCAACCAAAATTCAGAATTTTCAAATTTGTGTTGAAATTTAATAAAATATTTTAATGCTATTTTACTGTCGAAATATCAATTTCGGAAATATACTTTTTTTGCAAAAATTTATCTTATCATTTCGGAAAAAAAATTACTAAATTCAGATAATTTTAATGCAAAATTTCTAATTTATCATTTATTTCTGATTTATTATATATTTATGGAAATTTTAATAAAATTACATAATTCTAATTATTTTGGAATAAAATAAGAAAGATAATTTTTAGTGTAAATTATATTTTCTATTTATTGGATTTACTGCCAAATACTTTTTAGCATTTTTACAATCTGAAATTTTGTACTTAACCGGTACAAATTATCCAAGAATGTGATGAACTAGAATAATACAATCTCAGTTTTTAGAATAAAATTCAGTATCCCATAATTCGACATTACACATTTGTTCTTGATTTATGCCGAAATAGAACCGATTCTTGATTTTTTTGTACCAACGAACATATGCCAGATAATGATTTTCTATATTTATTCTATTTATACTTATTTCATGAACAAAAAAGAACTGAATTTGATTTGGATAAATATCAATACTATCATTTTCAGATGCAAATTTAGTTAGAATATATAAGCTTTTTTAGTGTCTAGGTGAAAATGTCAAACCAAATATTTCAGAACCAATTCAGCGGCGACAATATTTGTTTATTCTTAATGGAATTATTATTGAATTTAAAGAATCGGTTTCAAATAGTTTTCGAAATTTTAAGTTTTCATATGTATCATTATAATAAACAACTATTAAATCTAAAATTCCATTTGCCGAAAGTGAAATATTTTTTGAAAATGGTTTCAACATTTTACCCAGAAATAGTTCTTTTCCAGAATAGTTGATTTTTGAATTGTTCTCAAATACATTCAGAATCTTCTTATTTTATTATAATTAAATTAATCCATTTCTGAAAGAAATCCGACGGATTGATGAGTATTAAAAATTTTTAGGCCTTTTGTATTATTTTTAGTATATATTATCTCATTTATTCTATTGTCATTGATTAATCGACACATTAGCTCTAGTTCGATTTGCCGATGACTATTGGGTAGCAAACCTAATAAGCAAAAAATCAGAAAAAAATTAAAAAAAAATAATCAAAAAATAATCAAAAAATAATAATCAAAAAATAATTAAAAATAATCAAAGTATATTAATTTACCAAGTATTTCATTTATTTTTTCAAATGAAAAGTACCAAAAAGCATATAATGGATTAAAATCGTGCGAACATGCGCTTAAATGAAGTAACAAGTAGGGTTAGGAGTATACTTGCACGCAAAATTATTTTGGGGCCCCGAAATTGGTATTTTGGGGAAAAAAGTCGAAATAGTTTTTCATAAAAGACGAAATTATTTTACTTAAAATCTGAAATTTTTTGATCATCCAGATTTATTCTTTGATTAAAGATACACATAACTAGGTACTTTTTTTACTTCTATATATAGAATAGATTCTGCATAAATTTTAAAAAGTCGAAATACCTCAAAAATCCAAAATCAATTTTAGGAACATGTATAGTTAGGAATCACCCTAATATTTAGAGTCGACTAATTGACCTTATTCACCAACGATTAATCGCGATTAATCGTCGATTCCATAGTCAATGATTTAGTCGCGATTAAATAATCGCTGATTTAATCACGATTCTATAATCATTGATTTAGTTGTGATTCATAATCACCGATTTAGTTGCGATTCTATAATTGCCGATTTAGTCGCAATTCATAATCGCTGATTTAGTTGCAATTCATAATCGCTGATTTAGTCGCGATTCTATAATCGCCGATTTAGTCACGATTTATAATCAACTATTTAGTTACGATTTTATAATTATTGATTTAATCATGATTTATAATCAACTATTTAATCACGATTTTATAATCACTGATTAATTATTGTCTATATAATTATGTTAATGAATTTTATATTTATTATTTACAAGTTTAATATATTATTTTAAACTGAATTTGAATAACAAGAAGTGATTTTTACTAAGATATTCTTAATATCATTTGAAAGATCTAGTTTTTAACTTTATAATTAAAGTTAAATCATCTTTTAAAATCAATATTTATCAAATTATTACTATTTAAAAATAATATATTAAAAATAACTTCTAATTGATTTTATATAAAAAAAAGAAATCTTTTTATTAAAATCTTTTTATTACTATTCAAAAGTTCTTATTTTGAATTTTATAATAGTTATTAAATTATCTTTTTAACACTAATTAAATTATTGTCATCTATATTAATTTTATTAAAATATAAAAATTTATTAAATTTACAAATTCAGTATTTTATTTTGAATTAAATTTGTATAACAAAGAGTAATATTAATTATAATAATATATTAAAAATGACTTTTTGTATAATTAATTAACTTTATTATTATTAACTGATATTAAAGTAGTGTAAAATATTAAAATTATCAAGGAAACATTTTTAAATATTTTTTGTTTTGCTTGATAAAAAGAATTTGATTAACTAGATGTGGATCTAACCTATTTTTAAGAGAAGTTACATGAATTCCTGCATCTGAAAATAATCTTTCAGATGGTACAGAAGTAGCAGGAATTGATAAATATTTTTGAGCCAATATTGATAATTTGGGAAATAAATTACAATTTGCTTTCCACCAAATTAAAGGATTATTTTTTTCATGCTGAACGTATGGTATTTCGAAATCCTAATCGTAGTAGTTCTAGAAAAATTGTGCAAATGACTTTGGACGGAAATGTTGTTCAGGTTTGGGATTCTATCACTCTCGCATCAAAAACTCTTAAGATTTCAGGAACTCATATTTCGTCATGTTGTAGCAGAAAGCTGATTACTTCTGGAGGGTGGCATTGGATGTATTATGAAGATTATATAGAACAAGATTCCAATGAAGAATGGAGAGAAAATAAAGCTTAATTCAAGAAAACTCAAAGTTTCATCCTTAGGGAGGGTTCAGTTACCCAACGGTTTAATCTCAAGAGGATCTCTAGATGCAGGATATCTTAGGGTCGCTCGAGAAAAATATCGTGTTCATCGCTTGGTTGCATTAGCATTTTGCCCCAAAGAAGAAGGTAAAGAATATGTTAATCACATTGACGGAGATTCTACAAATAATAAAGCATCAAATCTCGAATAGAGTACGCAAAAAGGAAATAATTATCATGCCGTGCGTCTTGGACTTCGGGACAAAATGTATCTACGACCCGTTAAGCAGATTTTCGATGATGGATCTTTACGAGAATTTCCATCCATAGCTGAAGCACGGCGTGCTACTGGAATTCGTAATATCGGACGAGCATGTCAAGGATTTCAAAGACATGCGGGGGGGGGGGTATCGTTGGGAATATGTTATGCAATAATATTTGCATGTTTTTCAATTCAATCGCACTAAAAATAGCTTTTTATTTCATCCGATTCGCAGTGTGATGGAGTTCTAGTCATATAATTGTATCTCCATCATACCTGATTTTTTGCTTGCGGTTGGTTTATGATATAAAGGTAAATTTTNGCTCGAGAAAAATATCGTGTTCATCGCTTGGTTGCATTAGCATTTTGCCCCAAAGAAGAAGGTAAAGAATATGTTAATCACATTGACGGAGATTCTACAAATAATAAAGCATCAAATCTCGAATAGAGTACGCAAAAAGGAAATAATTATCATGCCGTGCGTCTTGGACTTCGGGACAAAATGTATCTACGACCCGTTAAGCAGATTTTCGATGATGGATCTTTACGAGAATTTCCATCCATAGCTGAAGCACGGCGTGCTACTGGAATTCGTAATATCGGACGAGCATGTCAAGGATTTCAAAGACATGCGGGGGGGGGGGTATCGTTGGGAATATGTTATGCAATAATATTTGCATGTTTTTCAATTCAATCGCACTAAAAATAGCTTTTTATTTCATCCGATTCGCAGTGTGATGGAGTTCTAGTCATATAATTGTATCTCCATCATACCTGATTTTTTGCTTGCGGTTGGTTTATGATATAAAGGTAAATTTTTTTCGTTCAATTTTGTTTCACTTGCACGAAGCGGACAAAAAACCAATTAGTAAAATTCATTATTCACGGTCCAAGAATCAAATTCAAAAATTTTGCAATAATACTAAAAATCAAAGAATCTATTTCTTATACTCACCCACAATAATTAGTAATGAAATTAAGGATCCCCAGTTAAAAATCAAAATCCGATTGACTTATTTGTAAGCATCCACAACCATTTGAAGTAAAATATTGACGAGCAGATTACACAAATATATAAACACTGGGTCAATTGTCACTATACAAAACATGTGAAAAAAAAATGCATAACTATTATTTTTTATTAACATTGGGGCTAGAAGGCCATTGAAAATGCAAAATCAATAAAAGATGTAACGCGCGACAAAATTTTTTATACATGTTACTATCTATATTTACGCTATGCGAACATCTGTGGTGGTGGATTTTCATAATCATCACTAAATTGTCTAATAAGTTTATCTACTTGTGGTTGTTCATCTAATCTACACAAATTTCTTAACATCATTAAACTTTTGCGTATATCCATATTAAATAATTCCTGTCTTGACATGTCATCAACAATGTCTTCCATCCTGTCTTCTTCATTACCAGCTTCAGGTATGCGTTCGGAAAACTTCATTCTCTTTTGAAGAGGTGAAGATACGTCTACTTCTACTTGATAACTGGCGTCCTTTCCTAACCAATTGAAAAACTTGTTTCCTTCTACAATTACATACTGTTTAATTATCGCCAAGGCAATACCACGGTCATCAATTTTAGCCTTTACTATGCTTCTATCTCCCAATGTCGCGAAAAAGAAAATACTCCAACGATCATTGCAATCAGTCAAGACGACCATCGAATTTATAGAATAGCTCTTATCTAATAAGAATAACTCCCCCACGGCTTGACCTTCTTTAAAATCCTCTTCTTTTTTCTTAGTTTCAATCCAGACACAATCCGTTTCACTTGGTCCAATGGATATGTCGGCGCCACCCGTTATAGTGACGTTCGCTTCTCGCAAATTTTGTTGATGGGTCACTTGCGTATGGATATCTTTCACATGGTAATCCCTTGGTAACTCTAGTGCATTTTTAAACCATGTCACAACATTAGACATCTGCTGAGCTTCTTCCCTTTCCGTATCCCACACGAACGGTTGATATGATATGGGTTGAAGTGGTTGGAAGACTTTCTCTGATAACTAGACAATAGATAAGTAATAAGTGATAGGAGGCGCTAAATAATACGGAAAAAAGAGTACTTACTTTTACAGTCCTTATTCCAAGATCATTCAAGATCTTATTAGTCCTTTTATCAGAAAGACTGGATGCTGAGATCTGATCAGCAGGCTTTTGCCGGGAGAATTCTTCCCGCACTGCACTTTTTATCTCACTTAAAACTTCTGGTGATTCTTCACGTTTACGTTTTGACGTCACTTGTTAAAAGCCAAAGTTAGTTAATGTTGCAAATCATAAAGCGATTTTTGACCTGTTAATCATCGATTCTTACATACTAGGTGCGATAACTTGTAGAGGTGTACTTGTGTTATTCTTGAAACTCTGATCTACGGCAAGTCCGGGATCTAGGTCTTCTTTTTCACCGTGTCTTCTTAGAGTAATGCGGTTAAGAGCCACATCATCCAAATCGGGTGACAATTCCTTTTTGATCGCTCTTATCAAATCGTCTACAATCTCTCCGTCGAAGGCAAGTCTAACAGGTCGGCTGTCGCCATACTTGATCCAGATTTTGGAAGATTGACCTATCTGAAGGTTCCCGAGACCTGTTTTTTTTCACAGAAAGCAATTAATGACTTCTCTACAAACGATACTTGTAATAAGTCTACTTTACCACTGGATATAGATTGTTCCTTTCGCAGGAGAGGAACATTTTCAACATTTTCAATTATTTCGGCACCTGTTGATGTACTTGATGTGCCAGATGTGCTAGCAATAGTGGGTGGAACATTCCCTACGAAAGATTAATTACAATGAGTTCTCCACAAACAATGCTCGAAAACACATGTACTTTACTTTTAGTTTTTTTGCTACGATTACGAGTTATCATTTTGCTGAAATTGAGAGCTAGCTAAAATTAAAAAATAAGACATACTTGCGTCATAATTCACGTTATACGTCATTATATGATTTGCATCCACAAGTTCTGCACACAACATATCTACCCCAGTATCACCAACAGATTTTTCACCCCTACGCAGGGGTTAGGGTTAGGGTTTATCAGGGTACAGTGCGAAACCTCTATAATAGGCACCTTGTATATCTTTTAATCTAGTGATCAGAATTTTATAAAATTAGTACCATAAAATAGCTTTTGAAGAGATGAACTAATTAGGCAAAAAAAAAAAATTCTCAATTTTTCTGGCTTATGTAATATAAGAAAAACGTGACTTAGTATGAATTTTATTGGTTAATGATATTTAATATATCATTATGAAAATTTATAAAATTTATTTATTTTTTTTATAAAAAATTTATTATTCATTATTATTTTCTAAATTAATTTGATTAAGTATATCATCAGGAACTCTTCTGTGTGACTTATATTTTTTTTCTGCAAACATAGCAAGCTTTCCTGTTACTCCTTTTCTATAAATATCCATGTATCTCCATGATTTTCGTGCAAAACGTCTTATTTCAATTAATGAAACAGAATCTAATGCTTCAGGAACAGTCTTTTGTAATCCATTCCATGTGTAATTGCAATGTTCACGTGTATATCTTTTGGTTGCTGCCCAATACATCTCAATAAAATTTAATTCACAATGATATTTTGGATAAAAAATACATTTATGTCCTGCCATTTCAATTACAGTTTCTAATTCAGATTTTTGTGTCAAAAAATCTGGTTGTAATGATAAAATTCTACGTGCACAACAATTAATTCGTGCTGGATCTTTTACTTTATTTTTGCATAGTTGACAATCAAGATTTAAATTATCACACCATAATCCCCTTTCAATTAATATTTGTTTAATACCTTTAGGCTTGTTTGGATATTTTGGATGATCAGAAGGAAATACCATTGATTGAAAAGTATTTTCTAATCCAAATTTAGTATTTTTCATTATTGGTTGACGTCCACCTGGATTTAGATTCATTCGTTGTATACATAAAGCATCATCCGCCATTGCTCCATGATTGGTACTGTTATCAAATGCAAATAATGCTATGGCATTAGGATGCACTATTTCAAAAATAGGAATAGCAATATCTTTTACTTGTTCAAGCAAATGTTTTGATGTCCACCACCCTTCTTCATTTTTACCAGGACGTAAAA
Organism: Diversispora epigaea; assembly: GCA_003547095.1. NCBI lineage: Eukaryota > Fungi > Glomeromycota > Glomeromycetes > Diversisporales > Diversisporaceae > Diversispora > Diversispora epigaea. Next base: position 130,689 of record PQFF01000318.1, on the reverse strand, counting down.
ATTTTCGTGCTTTTTGTGATATTTCAGGATATAATTCAGCTTGTTCATCTGTTAATCTTAAACAACCAATTGTTTCTGCAAGAAATTCACTAACCATTATTGACTTTCCTTGTCCTTTTTTACGAAGAGGAGGTTCACCAAGAGGAGCCCAAATTATAGGACGATCATCATTAGCATAAAAGAGACACTCATCATGAGTTACAAGAATATGAAGTTTTTCACCATTTGATAAAATTGGATCTTTTTGTTCCATATTAATACCTTCAAATGTTGGCATTAATTTTTCAAATTCTTCCATTTTTTTAAGAAACATTTCTCTATATTCTATCACATCTGAACGCTCGTGCCCATCAAAATAAATACCTTTCTTTCGTGATTGTGGCACAAGTCCAAGTTTTCGTAACCATACTCTAGCTGTTTTTTCTGTAATTGATTTAATTATTCCCAATTGTAAAAAAAGAGTTTTATTAATAAATGTTTTATATAATTTTGGTGAAATTTTTCCTTCATTTATATGAATAAATTCTAAACTTTTTTCAATTACATCTTCATCATCAATTAATGATTTAGTTTTTTGATGACAGCCTTGTAAAGATACTGGTAATGAACCATTTTCAATCCAACTTTTTGCCCATCGACAAATTACTTTTGCACGATATAATCCTTTGTCATAAACTTTTCTTGCTGCTTCAGATGCTGCATTTTTGCTTGTCATATTTTTTTCTTGTCGATTAATAAAAAATTTATAAACTGCCTGATATCTAAGATAATCATATGCTGAAATTTTTTTTTTATTTTGTCGAAGAATTACTTCTAATGTTTCTATTTGTTTAGAAAAAGTATTATTGTCATTGTCACTTTCAATGTTCATTTCATCTTGTGTACTTTCTGCAGATTCTTCTAAATCTTCTTCTGTTTCAATTGCAATATTTGATTCTTTTTGTGTAAAGTATTGATTAATCGATGAAGAACCCTCAGCTGCTTTGGTAAAAATACCTGATGGACCATATTTTCGATAATAAGTTGCAGTAGAATTACCAATATAAGGTGCTTTTTTTGTTTTTTTAATTTCTGAAAGTTAATTAAATTTTTATTTAATTTTGATATAATTTTAATTAAAAAAATATTAACTTACAGTAAAAAAAATCAGACCTGTTGTATCTGGTTTAATAAATGTTATTTCACCCAATTTTAATATTCTTTGATTATAATCTTCATCTGAACTGTCAGGTGAATATTCACTATCACTATTATATTCACTTTCTTCATTATCTGAATACTGTGGTAAAAACTGTCCAGAATTTTTATTACGAGATTGATTTTTTAATCTATTCTTTGCAGCCAATTTTTTACGAGAATTTGGCATCGTTTAATTAAAAATTTCCACAAAATTTTATAGTGAAAGTTGGGTATGTTTCTAAGCTAAAATGATTAAGCTATCTAGGCGCTACAAAATGGTAAAAATTTTACAAAGTCTCACAAAAATTAATTAGTCTCAATTTTTATTCGTACTATATAAATAGATGATTTTCAAAGTTATGTAACACCTTCAATACTCAAAATTTTAAACTTCTATCCGATAAGTTTGATTGCTATTGATATGATCTATCAAAATTAATGGCTGAAATTTTAAAATACTTATTTAGAAAGGTGTGACATTTGTTTGAAAATGTCATACCTTAACTATAAAAATAGGGTTGGTTATAGAGGTACCGCACTGTAGTGTATTTATCACCATGTGTCACACCCTTCGAATATCAATTTTTATTAAATATCCTAGGGACTTACATGTGGAAAACATATTCGTCACCCAACATTCATCACCCCGTAGAGACAACACGTGAAATATTTCTGATCACCCGCCAACTTATGGTCCAATTAAATTCAGCAAAATTAGAAATATCACGTGGGGGTGAAAAATCTGTTGGTGATACTGGGGTAGATCACACAACATTACGTGATCACGTGGAAAAGTAATTTTATCGCTTTATTGGGACCGGAAAAAATCTTCTTATCACATTCTACACAGTTAGGCAACTCGGTGAATTTCTTATTTTTAACTGTATCGTCATTGAAGTTTTTTAGGATAGTATATGCGAGGTTTTTAAGATTAGTAGCTGAGACTTTTTCCGTTCTCAGAATAATGCCCACATAAAACAGATAAGTTCTTGAACTACGGACCTTTACATATTTTCATACGCTCTCATATATTGGTTTATCTGATTACTGGTATTGAGGTTTAAGCTTAACCGTCATTGCTCTTTTTTCAGCTTCTTCAGGAGATATTCCAAATGAAACCATATGCTCATATGCAAAGATTCTCTAATGACCATATGGAAGAGTTCGAATTCCATTTAATAAAATCCAGCACTTATTATCATAAAGATTTAATCCAACCTTATTTACTCGTTCCAAATAAATTTGGTGATCATAACTATGCAAGCCATACATATCATGTCTGGTTAACTTTCGGGTTTCGAGGCATTCCAAAAACTTGTCATGTCGAAGTTCTCTTTTAACTATACATTTCTTAACACCCTTGGCTTTTTGAATACCATGCTTTTTTTGCCAATACTTTATACCTTGCGATTTTCTAAATTCCTCATCCTATCTGTTTTAGGAGTATTGGAATTATGACCCACTGGAAGTACTGAATACATTTTTGGTTTTAAACATGCCACTTGATCTATTGCCTCTCCACTGCATTCATCTTTCATTAGAAATAAGTCTTCAGAATTTTCAAGATCGAAAATATCAGGTCTTTCTTTCATGTCATCATAAACATCATCAGTTTCAATCCATATAATAAGTGAATCTGTATCTGTATAAAGAAGTCGGGCTTTTTCTTCATAACGAGACTTTATATATCCATACCAGAACTCATACATCATAGCCTTGCTAATATCGAGAATTGCTTGCCTTACAAATAATGGTTTATTAAGAGTTACTGTACCTTTTAACATATGAACTGCTGTAATTCTCCCCTCATATGCTTTAAAACCTACATATAATGGAGATCTAACGAGACGAGTTAGTTTTTTATTTTGATCAGATCTAAGTAATTCACTATGAATTTTTGTAACCTTCATTTCATATTTTATATATAACTGAAGAGCAAACAATATTATTCAATACTCAATTATGTAATTTTATAAATGATTGAGATGATTAAAGTAATTGAAATTTTGATTTCGTATAACCATTATTTAGAATTTTAATAACAGGCTGTTGCTGAAATTTTAATACTTTAGTTATGCATTTTAAATAAATAATAAATATATAAAATCTATTACTAAAACATGCAATCCGAGGTTGATTCACTAAAGCAACAAATTTCTGAGCTTGAAGCCGAAAAGACTGAGCTCGAAGCCAAGAATGCATGGATATTTCGGGATTTATTACGTTAATCATATATCAACCCACATATGATCAAGTTCTACTTTGATAAAGGTGAATTTTTAAATCAAACTTTTGAATATAAACTGTTTTATGTAAAACAATGGCAGATACAAAATCTACAATTAATTCGTTGAGAGAATTGAAGTTGCGGGTTACTTCATAATTTTTATTAAAAAAAAATAAAAATTCACATGATTTATTCTATTTCTATATTACGTTGACTCCCTTTGTATCCAATGCTGTTTCAATTCTTTGTGGTATTGAGTCCATGACCTTCTTACATTATTATCATCTAAATAAAGTAATTTAAACAAAAATCGAATTTCGGGATTGCATGATTTATTGTATGTTAAGTTACAATATGTATTCTTTTATTTTGATAATTATCTTAATAAACTTATTAAATCGAAGTCTATTTAAAGAACAAGAAAGCATTGAAATGAACGAAATCTTTAAATTTTAATATATAAAATTGCATCATTCGCGCTCCTGACAGTTACAAACTTGCACACTTTAACTAAAAATTTACTTTAACCAAAAGAATCTGAAGAGAATTTGGTTTTTTTAAGTAAACTATTTGATATAATAATACTTTTTAATTTTTCGCATTCCCCACAACTTCACAGAAATATAGCACGGATATTGACAATTTAGGAATAAACAATAATAGATATAATAATTTCTTGAATAAAATTATTTATTCGAACATAAATTATATTAATTATATTGAAATTATATATTATATTATATTGAAATTATATATTTGATTAATTTTGTGTTTTGTATGACCTTTTATCGATAGCGTAGCGTGTAATTGTTTAAAAATAATAAATGGAGTATCAACAAGCAGCGTGCTTGTCGTTGCTAGATAAATTGTTAATGTAATTATTTTTATTTTCAATAAAATTAATGTTGAACAGGTCTCCACTGGTTTTTTTTTTTAAGAATTACCAGAGTTTCCATCGTGAAATCATATTTTCAGAGGAGAGGAGACCTTACCCTAATTCAAAGAAAATCGAAATATCGTGAAATGCCATTCTTTAATTTTGAATTTTTTTTATTAGTACTAATTTATTACATCCTCGTAACAAAAATACAACGCTTTGATCATGTGTACATTATGGAGATCTGTACCATACAGATATTACAAATATTGCACATATTATTACGCGATAAGAGCTTTAAAGAACAAAGATTTTATTGATTTTATTTTTATTTGATTTTATTTGATTTTATTTTCCTCATGGAATCCGAAAACAAGAACGAATTTGGTAAGTTCTTTTTTTTTTTTTTTACATTAAAAATATTTTATTTCGCAAGTCTGTTTATGCCCCTTTGGTATATTCTATTTCATATAAAGAAGAGTTACCGTCTTTCGGTTACGAATTAGGAGACATTAATATTGAAAATACTGGTGATATTAATAAAAATATTAATTCAGGTATTATTATATTTGTCAAAAAAAACTTTTTTTTTTATATATAAATTTAAACATAATTTACATGATTTAAAATTCATATCAGAAAATTTATACCTAGGCGAAGATTATAAAGAGCTTGATTTTACAACAGGAAATAACGAAGATTNCATCGTGAAATCATATTTTCAGAGGAGAGGAGACCTTACCCTAATTCAAAGAAAATCGAAATATCGTGAAATGCCATTCTTTAATTTTGAATTTTTTTTATTAGTACTAATTTATTACATCCTCGTAACAAAAATACAACGCTTTGATCATGTGTACATTATGGAGATCTGTACCATACAGATATTACAAATATTGCACATATTATTACGCGATAAGAGCTTTAAAGAACAAAGATTTTATTGATTTTATTTTTATTTGATTTTATTTGATTTTATTTTCCTCATGGAATCCGAAAACAAGAACGAATTTGGTAAGTTCTTTTTTTTTTTTTTTACATTAAAAATATTTTATTTCGCAAGTCTGTTTATGCCCCTTTGGTATATTCTATTTCATATAAAGAAGAGTTACCGTCTTTCGGTTACGAATTAGGAGACATTAATATTGAAAATACTGGTGATATTAATAAAAATATTAATTCAGGTATTATTATATTTGTCAAAAAAAACTTTTTTTTTTATATATAAATTTAAACATAATTTACATGATTTAAAATTCATATCAGAAAATTTATACCTAGGCGAAGATTATAAAGAGCTTGATTTTACAACAGGAAATAACGAAGATTTCCCATTTGATCTGGAGAACACGACAGATAAAATAGGTATTAAATCTCGATAGCTTTATCGATATATATTAAGTATTTTCTTGATATAATATTTTTTTGACAACATTTTTTTTTCTCATATTTTCTATGATATCTACATGATTTTTTTTTATAGGAGAGGAAGGAGAAACATTTGATGCATACTTTAATCTTGGTGAAAATGAAGGAGGAGCCATTCCATCAGGAGAAAATAATAGCACAGGCAAGAATATCTTAAGAAAATTGTCAAATTATTGATATTGATATTCCAATTTTTTGAAACATATTCATTAATTTGATTTATTTATTATATCTTTCTCACCTCAAGGAAGTACTATTGATAATATGGATGATGACAATATATCACTAAATTACGATAATAATAATAATACTAATGATAATGATAATAATATTAATAATTATAATAATAATAATAATAATAAATCGGATGTTCAGAAAAAGCAAACAAAATTGGGTGGTCCTTTTGGAACTCTTATAAAAGTAAGAGTAATCTTGTAATAATAATATTATTAATATTATTATAAATTTTATAACTTTCTCAAATTTTAATCACATTTACTAATTGCATTAATATTAATAAATAAATAAATAATAGGACGTAGAATCATCTAACCAAGATAAAGAACAGGAAGTGGTACAACCGAAAGAAATAGAATTCGAAGAGAATAATAATAATAATAATAATAATAATAATTATAATAATAATAATAATAATAATAATAATATTAATAATAATAATAATAATAATAATAATAATAATAATAATAATAATAATATTGATAATAATAATACATTATCTCAGACAAGGAATGAAAAGAATGATGACATTACAAAAGCAGAAACTGAAAAAGGTGAATATTTATTATTTTTGTTATTACCATTTGTTATATATTTTATTTTATTATATTTTTTACATGCTTTATATATTTTATTATATTTTACATGTTTTATATATTTATATAATTTATATATTTTATGTATTTTATATTAATCAGTGGAGATCTCAGATGATGAGTTACTAGATTTTGGTATTGAAGAAGTTAATGAAATTTTTCTTGAAGACGATTTAGAAGAAAATCGTAACGATAATATTTTCAACGAACAAGCAGAAACCGGAAATAATGATCAAGGTAGTTTATCTTCATCAAAATTTGAATCAACAATTGATAATTGAAAAAAAAACTAGCAACCCTTTTTTTTTTTGCTTTTTATAGTTCATTTAACTAGAGATGATGATATTGGTACACCAGAACTTACAGAAATTACCTCTTCTGCTGTTTCTGTAAAGAATACTTATTCACGCAAAAAGAGAAATAATCAAGGTATGAATAATACATTACACGTGTGTATGCGTGTATGCGTGTGTGTGTGTGTACTTTTAGACATTACGAACATTACGAAATAATTGTATTAATTTTTTTTTAATACGAAATATATAGCTTTATTCTCTGACGAAGAAAAGGAAGGTGGTTCCCTCGAAAATAATGAAGAATTAAATTATCTTGAAACAAATCCCAGCGATAAGGAAGAAGACGAATTAGAAAAAAACAAATCCGATGCAGGTAGAAATTTATTATTATTTTTTTTTTGATATTATCGATATTATTGGTATTCTCGATTTTTTAATCTAATTATTTATTTTATCAAGAAGAAACAAATTACGAAATAAATTTAAGACTTAGTGATGATGAGCAAGTCTCTCTGGAAAAAACGAATAATAATGCTTTGAAGAAAAAAGGTTAATAAATCAAAGACATTTGTTATTTATTTAGTTGTTGTTCTCTTTGAATTCTTATACTAATTATCTTTTTATATTTTTCCTTTTTTTACTTTCTTTTACTTTCTTTTACCTTCTTTTACCTTCTTTTACCTTCTTTTACCTTCTTTTACCTTCTTTTACCTTCTTTATGCATTTCGCAGTTTCTCTTTCACAAAATGATATGTTGGGTAATGAATTCACTTTTAATGATGATGATGATGATAACCTTCTTAATGATAAAAATGTTGAATCTCTTAATCTAAAAGGAGTCAAACCAGCTGAAGGTAATTGAATGTTCTTAATTTTTCTTTTTATTGTTTGTTTCGGAAAATTAGATTCACGTTTCATTTTTCATTGTTTTTTTTATTAGGAGTTTTCTCGGACGTAGATTTGAATTCAATTCGGGAGAAAAATAATGTAGAAAATGAGACAGATAAGCAAAATCAAACAGAACTTCAATATGAAATGAACAACCAACATATAGGTATATATATTAATTTTTATTTTTAAAAATAATTTGCCATGTATTTTAACATAAATAATTTACGATAATTTTTTATTATTATTAGATTTATCACCCGATGAAATGTTGGATGAAACCAAAATTCCTGATGCTGGAGAAATAGAAAAAAAGAAACGGAGACCATATGATGGTATGAAATTAAAATAAATTATTTTTTCTAAAATATTTAATTAAAAAATATTATTCATATTTATATTTTTCAATATTTATATAGATATTACTAAACCTCAGGCAACTTTTCAACCTGGTTCTACTCCTATGAAGAATAATCGTCAATATTTGGGTAAATAAATTGATTGATTGATTGATTAACCAAATCTAGAGTTCTAATTTTTACATTTTTAATTTTCTTTAAGTTATAAATCAAGTTGGAAGTATTTCTACAATGGAACACGAAGAATTTTCAACTATTACTGTAGAATATAATGATCAATCTCATTATCGTGGTTATAACCTTAAAGATGATTATAATTATTCAATGGCTTGTTTAGGTAGTAATATATACATATATATATATATGTATTTTAACTGAATTTAATTATTCTAAATTAATCATGTATAATAAAGAATATTTAATTTGAATTATTTATTAGATAAGTGTGGAGCGTTGTTCTCTACTGAATCCGTTGAAGTGGAACCAGGTAAATTTAACCTTAGCGTCTTAACATATAAACCACAAGAAACTTGGGCTTTCGAAAGCGAGTGGACGATAACATTTCCCCACGGTGAAGATGTAATAGGTATTATTATTAAATTTTATTGCTTGAATTTACGTTTGAATTATGAATTAGGGTTAAATTATAATTCATTTCATCCTATAAATTATTTTATAATTTTATTTATATAATATTTAGCCATTGCATTAAGTTCCGAAGGAATAATCGCTGCTACCTCAAAGGATTTCCTACGATTTTTCTCTCTATGCGGTGTTCAGACTTACGTTTTCAGCCTTTCTTCAGTAGTTTCTATGGTGGCGCAAAATGAATTTGCATTAATAGTCTATCACATGGGACCTGGATATAAAGGTACGGATACCATGAGAAAATATTTTATATTTTTATTTTTATATATTTTCGATGATATAAAATTATATTCATTAAATGATTTTTATTATTTTTTAATAGGATCCCAAAACCTTGGATACATTTTATATAATCTTCATAATGATGAAATCGTGCAAAGAGATCATTTGCCAATTTCAAGAGAATCTATTTTACAATGGATAGGTTTCTCTGAAGAAGGGGTAAATTTATTTATTTATAAATTTATATAATTTAAAATTAATATTTCTAAAGAGAACAAATCACCAATTATTAAATTATTATTTTTATTGTTTATTATATTATAAAGATGCCCGCATTGTTTGATTCGAATGGTGTTCTTAGCGTTTTACTTCATCATCGTGTAGTTAATCAAGGTAGATGGGCCCCTGTACTTGATACTTCTCTTAATCGAAAAGAGGAAGAAAAAGATTATGTTTATTGGCCTGTTTGGCTTACTGAAAATAAATCAATTTGTTTTATATGCAAGGTAATTTGACAATTTCGATTGAATTTATATTTTCTATATGTGATTTTTTTATATATGATTTTTCATTTTATATTTTTTATATTTAATAATTATATTTAATAATTATATTTAATAATCATATTTAATAATTAACAGAATGGTGAACAATATCCTCGTATCCCTCGACCCAGTTATGATGAAATTAGTTGGCAAATTCCACTTTTGGAAATGGACAAACAATTCCGTCAATATGAAGAAAAGTAATTATTTTATATTCATAAAAATTGATATCTCTTGGATTTTTAAAAACGTTTGACTGATGATATTGATTAATTTTATTTTTTAAGGATTATGAGATTAACTATGATTACAAGATTCGAATTTGATGAAGCCAAAGCGAAAAATACACTTGAACAAGAACGAGAAAAGATTAGACAGAAAAATACGGAAATAGATAAAACATTATTAGAATTAATAAATGTGTGTATTCTGTCTGTCTTATTATATCTTCATTATTTTTATTTTTTATTTTATTCTTATTGATATGATTCTAATATCATTAAGTTTAATTCTACAGTTGTCATGTAAAGAAGATAAACTTCAACGCGCATTAGATTTAGTAAAGTTATTAAGTACAGCAAAATCTCTAGATTTAGCAATCAAAATTGCAGCATTTCACAAAAAGTCAATATTGGCTGAGAAAATAAATCAACTTAAAGAGGTTGGTTTTAATTTTTAATCTTTTTTTTTTTTTTTTGTTTTCCATTTTTATTCAATATTGACTTTGTNGAAATGGACAAACAATTCCGTCAATATGAAGAAAAGTAATTATTTTATATTCATAAAAATTGATATCTCTTGGATTTTTAAAAACGTTTGACTGATGATATTGATTAATTTTATTTTTTAAGGATTATGAGATTAACTATGATTACAAGATTCGAATTTGATGAAGCCAAAGCGAAAAATACACTTGAACAAGAACGAGAAAAGATTAGACAGAAAAATACGGAAATAGATAAAACATTATTAGAATTAATAAATGTGTGTATTCTGTCTGTCTTATTATATCTTCATTATTTTTATTTTTTATTTTATTCTTATTGATATGATTCTAATATCATTAAGTTTAATTCTACAGTTGTCATGTAAAGAAGATAAACTTCAACGCGCATTAGATTTAGTAAAGTTATTAAGTACAGCAAAATCTCTAGATTTAGCAATCAAAATTGCAGCATTTCACAAAAAGTCAATATTGGCTGAGAAAATAAATCAACTTAAAGAGGTTGGTTTTAATTTTTAATCTTTTTTTTTTTTTTTTGTTTTCCATTTTTATTCAATATTGACTTTGTTTTACAGGCGAAAAAAGCGGAATTACAAAATACACCAAAGGCATCATCAATAGCCAATAATAATAATTCTTATAACTACAATAATATTAATTACAATAATAATAATTACAATAATAATAATTACGATAATAATAATAATAATAATAATATTAATGATGATAGGAATAATGCTAGGTAGATTGAATATGCAGATTTAATTATTATTTTTGTTTGCAATTTATTGAATTTATTGAATTTATTAAATTTTATTTATTTATTTCATTCAACAGGATTGAACAATCGACTTCTTTCGATTCAACATCTTATCAAGATTTCACTAATACACCTGATATTTCGAATAATAATGGTTCTAATCAGATGATTACAGATAGCTTGAGCACAGAAAATATTCGTTCGGTTTCTAAACGACGTGCGCAAGAAATGGAAGAAGAAGATGATCTATATTATGAAGAGGCATCTAAAGCTAAAAAACCATCAACTAAAAGTAAGTAAATAAATTTTTTTTTTTTTTAAAAAAAATAATTAAGTTTTAATATTTAATTTATTATAATTTATATTACATTTTAATTATGATTTATTATTAGAAAATCCATTTCTTATAAAACCTACTGGACCAATAATAAATCCGTTTGCTGTTTCGAACGAACCTAATACTAAAGATGGTCCTGAAAAGAAGAAACAAAAGATTACTAGTAAGTCATCACGTAAAATTTTGATACATTTAAAAATAATAAAATCACTTACCTTTATCTATCTTATCCTATCCTATCATAGAAAATAATAATAAATCGGATGTTCAGAAAAAGCAAACAAAATTGGGTGGTCCTTTTGGAACTCTTATAAAAGTAAGAGTAATCTTGTAATAATAATATTATTAATATTATTATAAATTTTATAACTTTCTCAAATTTTAATCACATTTACTAATTGCATTAATATTAATAAATAAATAAATAATAGGACGTAGAATCATCTAACCAAGATAAAGAACAGGAAGTGGTACAACCGAAAGAAATAGAATTCGAAGAGAATAATAATAATAATAATAATAATAATAATAATAATAACAATAATAATGATAATAATGATTTAGAATTTAATGATGAGCAAGGGGAAACCGAAATTCCCTTGCCCGAAAATGTTGATGATGATAATGATGTGGTAGATGAATTTGGCGAAAAAGATATTGGGGAATATAATCTCTTTGAAGATGATCAGACAGAAACGCAAAACATAATGGATTTTGACTTTGAACAATCAACACCTGTGGATAATGAAAATGATCAAACTCAATTAGATTATGAGTATGATCAAATTCCTGTAGAGAATGAACAAGACCCTTTTGCTAACTTGGAAGAAGAATTGAATGAATGAAACTCCATGAAATCGGTAGGTCAAATAAATAAAAAAAAAAAAAAAAGTTTTAATTAAACATTTGTTGTATTTTCAGGTAAGTATCTTTAGGGGTCACATTATCGTTATCATTTGCTTTATTATGTTATAATGTTATATAATGTTCTATTCAAGTTAAAAATATTTGTTAAGTCATTTGATTAGTTTTCTTTTTTCTTGATAATGTTATTAATGTTTATTCATATTATTATGTATGGTTTTTTTTTNTTAATGATGAGCAAGGGGAAACCGAAATTCCCTTGCCCGAAAATGTTGATGATGATAATGATGTGGTAGATGAATTTGGCGAAAAAGATATTGGGGAATATAATCTCTTTGAAGATGATCAGACAGAAACGCAAAACATAATGGATTTTGACTTTGAACAATCAACACCTGTGGATAATGAAAATGATCAAACTCAATTAGATTATGAGTATGATCAAATTCCTGTAGAGAATGAACAAGACCCTTTTGCTAACTTGGAAGAAGAATTGAATGAATGAAACTCCATGAAATCGGTAGGTCAAATAAATAAAAAAAAAAAAAAAAGTTTTAATTAAACATTTGTTGTATTTTCAGGTAAGTATCTTTAGGGGTCACATTATCGTTATCATTTGCTTTATTATGTTATAATGTTATATAATGTTCTATTCAAGTTAAAAATATTTGTTAAGTCATTTGATTAGTTTTCTTTTTTCTTGATAATGTTATTAATGTTTATTCATATTATTATGTATGGTTTTTTTTTTGAGTTTTTGACAATTTTTATTAGTACAGTACAAACTATTTGTTATATTTTTTCTTGATTGTTATTCTCTTTGTATACAAAAAGAGGAATGAATATAATTAGTTTTAAAGATGTTTAATGAATTGATCATATTAATTTCAAAAATAAATAAAGAATTAGAAATAATTAGTTTTAAAGTTATAATTATTCATAATATGTATTAAGTTCCAAAACAAAATAATTCATTGACCAATGTCTTTGTTGTAATATGAATTTTTCTGTAAAAGAGAAAAAAGAATAATGTTAATTCAAGTAAGGTCCTCATGTGAAGATATACATACTTGAATATATTCGCTTCCTATGATGATGATTTTTTTTGTAGACTAAATTAGATTCGTTCAATATATTGATTTAAGCGATTCGGTTATTGTCGTGGTGTATTTTTGATTATGGAATTTCGCGTAATCTGATCTGATTGACCAATCCAATTAATTAAAAATTACGAAAGAATGATTTTAAAATAACTTCACAATTAATAGAGCGGTGATCTAAATATGAATCTGAACATACATCAGAGTTCTCAAAATATCCAGTATATAACGAAAATGTCAATGTTGTATTCAGATTCGGATTCAATTTCTTCCTTGTTCAACTTAAATATAGTACTTTATATATTAACATCTCATTTCTTTAAATAATTTTTCATTTTTCACTATGCGTAAAACGTGTTTAACGTATGAACTTGTAATTATAATAATATTATTTACTAAAATTGAAATATTTTATATATAATTCTTTAAGTTTTTTTGGAATGACAGTATATCTCTATAATAGGTATTGTAAATAACTCTTGAAGAGATAAACTTTCATGCAATTATCAATTTTCTGACTTACATAATATAAAAAAAATGAAATATAGAAAGTATAATATAATTTTCTTTAATTGGTTGTCAGTTAATGTGATGTGAAAACATATAAGTAATTTGTCAACTCAAAAAATAAATACACTGGTTGAATAGGCAAATTTTTTGACACAAATAAACAAGAAGATTTGAAAATAAGTAGGTAGATATATAATATAGGCAGGTAGATACATGGTTGATTTGTATTAAAAATTTGCTAATTTTTGATCATTATAAAATATAATAAAGAAAAATCTTAATCCATGCTTAGTAGTAAACTGTATAAACAGTAATATTCTTTTTCACAAATATATTAAAAATCAAAAAGACAATATGAAAAAAAGTACACTGGTCAAATGAACAAAAATAGACAAAATTTTTAATACAAATAGGTAAGGAAATTTTTAAATTATTTGTAATACTAGTTTAAAATAAAGATGGTATCTTTAATTAATTGGTCAAATGAACAAAAATCAGAATCTTATTGATAGTGCAAATTGGACAACCTATTTGCAAAAATTTATAATACAGAAATAAACAAATTAACTACTTATACTTAATAAATCTTAGCAATTTTAGTCATCAATTAGAATTCTATTCATGATAAAACTATTATATATTTTTTCTATTTGGCCAGTGTCCTTTTGTACAAAAATTTTGCCTGTTTTTGTTCATTCAACCAGTATAAAATATTGATTTGTGTTATCAATAGGATTTTAATTTTTGTTTATTCAATCAGAAGATTCTAGTTTTTGTTTATTTGATTTGTAATATCAAATGAAAGTTATATAAACTTGGCAAAGTTTTAACTTCTTTAAAATAATTAATCATTTTGTTATAATTGATCAGGTTGCAAGTTATATTAATTTTACTAATATAGTTTTAGTTACACAGGTCAAAATATTATAAATTTAGTAAATATCTTGATATTAACTAAAAAATTATACAATATTGGATATACATTAAGTATCCAATATGTACCTGATATGTGACATCAGATATTTAATATGTGACATCAAGTATCTAATATGTAACATTAGATATCCAATATATATCTGATATTGTATAATTTTCCAGGTATCAGATTTATAATGTAACTTATTATTTTTGACACTATTTTATTGTAATTTATTAAGAGTAATTAATATGAATAAATAATAAGATCTTACAAGTTTATTGAAAAAAAAAAATTTAGCCAGCACAATTTAATTAATCTTTATTATACTTGCATATAAAATTAATTGTGTAATTTGGAAATTAATTTTGAAGAAAAAAGTCAAAATAATTTTTCATAGAAGACAAAATAATTTTTCATAGAAGACAAAATTATTTTTCATAGAAGACAAAATTATTTTTTATAAAACTTGAAATTTTTTAAAACTGGATTTGAATTCTTTGACTAAAGATACACTAAACTGGATATTTATTTTATTTCCATATATAGAAAAAATATAGTTAAAAATTAAGAAAGACAAAATACTTCAAAAATCAAAAATTAATTTTGAAAACATATATATATAATCTTTATATATTGAATGATTAAAAATTGGCAAAAATTTTGATGCAAATTGGCTTAGCCTATTTACATATCCTCTCTATTTATTTGTATACTATCCACAAATATTCCTACTTACTTGTGCCAAAAATTTTGCCTATTTTTTTTTTATTCAACCAGTGCTTATTTAGCCAGTTCAAAGTCAATTAGCCAAAGGTACAATCATTGAGCCAGCCTTGATATCAATTGATTTCACTATATATGTTGTCAAAAGTAAAAAGCCTTTGACTCAAATACTGAAATTTAGTTGTATCTATGTAATTGTGTCAAAATAATGTCAATTGCATCCAAATATACATGTTTCCCAAATTATTTTTCAAAATCCCAAATTCAAATTCCAAATCCTGGAAGACGATAAAGAGAGTGACTATAAAGAGAGTAGAAGTGATGATAAAGAGGGTGACTACTAAGAGAGTGACGATAAAGAGAATAATGAGGAAAACCGTGACAAAATAAGCGAGAATAAAAAAAAGCACAACTTATATTCAACATACGCGGAGCCTTAGAATGGATCAGAGAAGAAATATCAAAGGTAATTTTGGTAATTATAAGCTCTTGTTTTCGAAACCAACACTGAACAAACCGAAATCATCAACAAAAAAGCCATCATTTTCTCCATCTCCTGGTCACTGTCTCAATAAATTGTTGAAACGTGAAGAATTTTTATTCAACTTGCAAAAATATGTTCTAAAACATTGTGAAGGAATATGAAATAAAAATGTGCGTTGCTTTATTATATCATCAAGTATCAAAGTACGCACATGGATATCGCAGAGAAAATATTTCGTGGGTACATTTTTAAAATTTATAATATCCCTTTTTTGTGCTATGCAATTTCCAGTTGAGATGTGATTTTTAAGATGTATAATAAAAAATGCGGCTGTTACGGAATTCTCTTTTTAAGAATTTAAATTATTAGAACACAATTTTTTGATTACTAAAAATTAAAATTACTGGCTTTATTATATGATAAAGATGAATTTTAACTAACTTTATTACATACTATCAGTTAACAAATGCGCAAAAATAAATGCAAAAGAATTAGTTGAAAATTGCAAGAATCCTTTGGTAAAAAATGGATGAAATATAAAATATGTAATTCTCTAAGTATTCTAATGGTAAAATGCAAAAAGAACGAAAGAAAAATAAATAACACTTATTACATTACCAGAAAGATTTATAATCTCTCTCAAAAGTAGAAGATGGTATTGATCAAGGAAGATTGTATCTCAAATTCAATTTGATTTTGTTGTTAGTAATTATTCAATTAGACAAAGAATCAATGCCTATAGAATAGAAGATAATCCTGAAAGTATTATTTCCTAAAAACTAGAATTCCATCTTCTGTATTATCATTTATTGGTTTTTTTTTTTTTAAGAAAATAATAATAATAAAGTAACTTTGTTCGCAACAACTATCGCTTGAATTATTCTTGTTTTTTATTAAATTCTTGAATAAATATATTCTGTATATGCTAAGTGTAGTATCTATTTGTCAGATTTCAGAAATAAAGCAAATAAATAAAATTTCTTTTTTTTGTCTATCCGGTACCGTCTCCAGCAGTACCTTCATTACCATTATTGCTAGAAGTTTGATGACCATTATTATCACCAGATGAATTAGCTGGGAAAATTCCTGACATAGTATTTGTTTCATTAGATTCTTGTTCTATTTTTTGCCACCCTGGTTTTTTTTTTTGAAAAAAAGATTTAATTAAATATGAAGATGAATAAAAAATTTTTAAGATAGACAAAATAACTCATATTACATTCTAATTTTTCTGTTGGTCTTGTTTTAGCTGCTTCTTGGGCTCTTCTTCGAGCGTCAATATCTTTCTTGGCTAAATAATATGCTGTTCCACCGGCTATCAAAAAAACGGAAAACAACAATTAGAAAAATACATCTTATTATATATCTAATTATATCTAATTATATATAATTATATCTAATTATATCTAATTATATATAATTATATCTAATTATATCTAATTATATATAATTATATCTAATTATATATTCATGAGGTAAAAAAAAAAATTGAATAACCAGCAATTAATCCCAACCTATTTTAATATATATAGAAAAGAAAGATTTAAACCTCAATTTTGTAAAAATTATTTTATATTTAAAAATAAATGTTTTATCACGTACCATCCAATAAGCACAGAACTTGGATTATTCATTTTCTAACCGGTAAAATTAAAAATTTTAAAATCAATAAATAAATTAATTATGAAAAATTTTATTCGATCGATCGATTATTTAAAAAAAGACATTGTTACACTGTCACGGACTGTTACGAGTGACCAGGATATTTTTTTTTCCAACGAAAGTTATAGTTTCATCCTTGTGTAGAACATTTATAAACAAATTTTGCTGATGGCGATGAACATGCATTTTCAGAAATTAAATCGAATTTTTTGTTTTATATAAATTACACTTAAAATGGCGTTCGTTTTTTTTTCATTCATTTTGTTCAGCATAATTAGCATAATTAAATATTTTCGAAAATAATTCCTTCAAATCTAACTAAATCCAAATCATAATCAGATCAATGAGGATAATATAAAAGGTTAGTTAAAAACGCAATGTATTACAATTATTACTAAGAAATCTCCAAGGGCTTGGTAAAAATCCCTATCGATATTATAACTTTATTTGGTTTGAAAAGACATTCAAGTGACTTGTGATATTTATAAAGTTAACAATAATCACATATTCAAAGTAAACAAAACTTTTTACCAAAACGAAAATAATTAATAATAAATTATATATACGTAAATAAATTAACTTGCATAGTGTAATCAGTTGTCATACAGGAATTTCTTTTACAGTACATCAAAGTTCGTTTTACAACAATCCACGATATAATGGTTGTACCAATATAAATCTCTAGATGTGATGTGCATTTTTCTCCAAAAAAATAGATTGTTGAGAGTAAACAATAAAATTATCCTATGCATGTGATCAACACAAAAAACAAAAAAAGCGAAAATCTATTGAGTAATATATATATATGAACTTTTTTGAGCATTTATAATTAAAGTTTCATTTTCTATCTATTTTTATTTCTCTTGATCCAAAGGCCCCCCGATTAATTTTCAAAAGGTCGAAAAACCCGTCTCAAAGGATACCTCTTGCTATCATGACAAATTCGTTGAATGATAACGCTACTGAAGACAATTTTGCGGGACATCAGTATCCGGTTGTTTCCCTGGACGAAAACTCTTCCACTTCAACAACAAACTTAATGATAGCGCCGGAAACAACTGTGGGCGGGTTATCGCCTTACTCTGCGATATCCTACATGAATTGCCCTCCAAATCATACATATAACATTCCTAACCTTACAAGTATCGTCCCCAATATTGGCATTGGTTCATCCTTTGAAAATAATAGTACTACTACGATTGTTCGACAAATTCCAAATACCGACGGTTCAATTTCCGATAATAAACCTCCCGAAATAAAAACTCCTGCTGACTATACTTTAAATATTTTGTATAGACAATTTTATAAAAGTGCGGACAAGAAATTATCAAAAATTATGAACTTTAATGTGGTAAGTAAAATTTTAAACCAAATCGAGTCTTTTATTTATACAAAATTAAAAATTATTATTCAAATTTATATGCAAAGTATACAAAAAAAAAAAAACTTTTGGATATTTTATAGGATTGTGAACCTGATTTCGGAGATCATATTGGACCTGGTGTAGATCAATCCTTCGATAAACTTATTAATTCTTTGGGATATGTTGCTAGGCACAAACCAAAGCCAGTAATTGATTTGGTTATGAGTTGGAGAAAAGAAAAACAAGAATCAAAGCATGAGGGTCCCGAAGCTACTTTCCATAAACGTCATTTGTATGTATTTGATATCGAATATTTTATATATGTAGAATTTTCCTGAAATTGTAAAATATCAATCATAAAAATATATGGTTCATTAGAAGTGATAGTGCCATAGTTAATAGAAACAAAGAAACGGAAGACATTTTAAAAGAACGAAAAAAGGTATTTAAAAAATAATATCTATATATATCTATACATCTATATATTCTTTTCACAAATATAATTATTTACAACATATTCAATTTTATGTAATATATATTTTCCGTTTTAGCAAGCCACATATTATATAGTATCTCGAGCACTTGTTGAAATTGTTAAACAATTGCAACCCGAAACTCTTAGAGATGATGTAGGGAAACAAATGGAAGATCTCGTGTTCAAAAGGATATTTGAATTAAAACCGTGAGCATATCTTAAGCATGCTTAGTATTATATTTTGTGAACTTTATATTTAGAGATTTTGTCTTTTCATTTTTTTCATCTTTTCAGGGAAGATGTATATAGATCAAAGCATATAGCAGCGGTTTTTGAGTTATACTCGGAACTTATTGGTGGATTATCGAAGATACGTTTTATGTCTGTATCTGATAAATTTATCGCTAAGCTAGAAGTATTTGCTAAGTTAAATCCAAATGCGTTAAAAGAACAAGAAAACAAGATCGAATTATTAATCAGAGGAATGCATCATTTGCAATTAAAGGTTTGTGTAATGTAATTTTCTGATTTAATTTTTTATTGCAAAATATGTATATATTTATATATCTATCTATCTATCTCTCATTTATAAAAAAATTTTCTTTAATGAAAGATATATCCATTGGAAGCATTAGAGGAAACGGCCGAATTTTTGCAGAGTCTAGCAAATTTTCTAAGAATTGCTCATGGAATAAAAATAAAACATGCTTATGCAGAATTATTTGTCAGATTATTAATGCCTATCGCAGGGGTAGATATCTTAATTTTTTAGTTTTTAAAGAAATCCGAAATATTTCTAGTTCCCACATTTAATTAACCAAATTAATTTTTCTGTTTTAGGTAGCAGTTGCAGAAGTTAATTTTCCTTCTTGGGTAAAAGCTGTCGAAATTTTATATCCAAAAGCATGGAAAATGACAATAAAACAAAGAAATTGGAGTGTAAGCAGAAATCACACGAGATTTAAATTATTTTTATCTCAAATTTATTTAATGTTTGTTTATTTGTTTATTTTTTTTGGTATGATCTAAAAATAGGTGGCTTATCCTCTTGTAACAACGTTATTATGTGTTAGTCAAAGAGAATTTTTCTTAGCTCGCTGGAATGAATGTCTTTATACATGTATTCAAAAATTCAAAGTCAGTATATGACTATTTTTTTCTTTGACAGATTTATATTATTATTATTATTATTATTATTATTAACAATCTGTTTTATTTTAGGATAAATCTTTCAAACATATAGCCATGGGATGTGTAATACGTCTCCTATGGACATTTCTATATCGATGTTCTGAAGGGACAAATACGACGCATAAAAAACTCGATGATATAATTAAAAATATATTTCCTGCTCACCGAAAGTCTATTTCTCCTGGGGATATTCCTTTGGATTTGTTCGTTCAATTTGTGCATTTTGTAGGAATTCGACATCACGACTATTGTATGAAGAATCTTATTTTTATGTTGATGAATTCAGAAAATTTAGCATTACAATCATCATTAGAATGTATAGCACCAGAAAGGATGAAAATTGGAATGAGGTCTTTCATGTTGTTATTATCCAATATGCAGGCTTCCGAGTCGCGCCCAGCATTTCCTTCTAATCCTATTTTAGTTTCTTCCAAATGTATTTTTGGATTAAGAATTTCGCCAGATGTTCTTTCTGATGATATTTTTAATCAAGTAGGATTAAAAGAAAGTGTTGAAAAATTTTGCGATTTAGCTTGTAGAATGGCACAAATCTTGGATCTGAATTTTGGAAATTTGACAGTTCTTGAGGAGAAATTTTTATGCAAGTTTCCTTTCGCCCCATCTTTGTCAACTACAGGGATAGCAAGTGGTGATAATACTGCTATTATTATATATAACTTAGGCTCAATGAATATTTCTTATTCTAGAGATAAACAACCATATTTTAATTTAATGCGAGAATATGTAGATTCACTTCCTAGATTATTACCAAATAAACCCATAAGAAATCGTATTGTGGAAATGTTGTGTCGATATACTGTGCATGTTGATCCAGATCTTGCTCGCTCAGCGTCAATAGCTTTGTTACGCATAGCTCAACAATGTGGTGCAGAAAGAGTTATAATGAGTTTCTCTCATTTTGTTCACCGAATCGAAGATAAATTTTCCGATATACTTATTGGAGTGGGAATGGGAAAAGATACTAAATTTATAGGAATATTGAAATTATATTACGATCTTTTACGGCAATGGTTATACCAATTACAAAGTAAAAAACATAATGAATCATCCGGTCGATCCAATAATATTAAGAATACACTTTCTCCTAGTATGATGACGAAAACGAGCAATGAAGTTGAGGATCCAAGTATATGGACTATCATAGACGCCACTGAAGCAAATGGATTATTGTTTCTTTGTAGTCAATCATGTATTATTAGAAAGTATGCAATACAAATTCTTCGTATTGTGGCAGATTTGGAACTTGAATTTAATGAACATAAAGAAAAGAACAATTCAATCCGCTCTCGACGGGGTACTGCAACTAGCATAGATAGTAGATTATCTGATCTTGCTAATCCGCCCGAAGATGATGAAAAAAGTACAATCGAAAATCAAAATTTAGATGCATCCGCGATTAAGTTATTTTATTCGGCATCTGATAATGATGATAATAATTTTCAATATACGCGAATTACTCATGTGCTTAATCGTGGTGGAGAGTTGATTAAATTTGATACAGAATCATTTAATTTTTTGTCAGTATTTGAAAATGTAAGATTACAAAAGCTTCTACAACAAGGAAAGAAAAATATTCTTTTACGATTAGTGGAAAGTGAAATTCCTGCAGACACAATTATTTGGTCTCGATGTTTTCCCGAATTTATAAAAATTTGTTTTTCTTATTTTCCGGTGACAGTAGCATTATGTCGTAGTAATGTTTGTATTCGTATTGTGCAAATGCAAATGTCAATAGTTACCGCATCCGAAACTCTTGCGCGTACACCCAACGCTACTTTATCGATGCCAAAATTTCATTATCCAAAAGTCAGCAATTTTAGTAATACAGCAACTGATGTTGTAATTGAACAATGGAGATCTTATCTCATTGTTGCTTGTTCAACTATTACGATGGCTAATGAAATGACCGAACAAGCTTCAACGCACAATCGTAAACGTTCTCAACCACCACCACCTGAACACATTAAGACTGCTAGAGATTTGTTCCGAATGGTTTTACCACTTTTGACATCTGAACATCATATAATAAGTGAATCTGTAGTAACAGCCTTGGGTAATGTTAATGAAAATGTTTACAAAAGTTTACTTGAAGATATGCAACCATACTTTAAATCAGTAATTGAAGAATATAAAAATAAAAATAGTAGGCAACCTTATACCAATATTCATAAACGTGCAAAGAAATATGAAAAACTTCGCATTGAACTTGCACATGTTTATCAATTAACATCCCGTTTCCTTACTAAAGAAGAATATATTAAAGATTCCACTATTCGTGATTGGATTATGATATTTATAAAAGAGACATATAATTTTCTTCGTGATCCTGAGGTTTTTGGAGATTGGGATTTTGTTAGGCTTCGTCGATATTTCTGTGGTGTTACGGAAAAATTTTATGATGGATTATGTTTAATACGTAATGAATCTGACTTTAGTTCAGAAATGAGAACTTATATATTTAAAATGGTTGAAGAGTGGTGTGGTCATGGTCAAAGGGGTTTACAGAATCGAGCCAGAGAAGTAAATTTACTTTCTGCGATGGTGGATCATTACAAAGATTCCGAAGAAAGGCGACCTATGACGACACAAATGGAAAATGATCGAAAATCTTTGGAATTTGCTGCACTTAATGCAATGGCTTCGTTATGTGTAAGTAACTTTTATATCATTTCGCGAATCTTTAAATTATCATTGATTTTATTATTATTATTATTATTATTATTATTATTATTATTATCTAGAGAGGTCCTTTAACACTGCATGATTCGAATTCTTCGAACAAAATACAATTAAAATTACTTGATGCCGAAAGTGTATTCGCTTGGATCCAATCAGTCTTTGAGGATCCGCAAGATAAACTTCATCCTATCGCGAGGTTAATATTTTTCATCATCTATAATTATGTAAAATTGTTTTTATTTTATTTTTAAAGTGAAAAATAAATTAATTGCCATTATCATTTTTCTTTAAATTTATAACAGAAAAGCTCTTGGTGGATTGCTTATTTCAAATTCGAATATACCAAATTTTCTTGAAGTCCCTGTTCGTCTCTGTTATTCAGGTCACCCAACATCTAAAAGTACGCATGGTTATTTTTTGTCAGTAGCGAAAGTTTTCTTTAAAGACGATTATCCTTGTGATCAAAGGGGAAAAATGTTAGCACTTGCTCTATTCAAAACGGGAGATGCTGAATTGGAAATTCGACAAAATGCATTAAAATTATTAAATATTATTGAGAAAAAATTATATAATGAAAGTTGCATTAATGAGTTCAGAATTGGAATCACGAGCCAGTTATCATCAATATATAAACAAGCACAAGTTGCATTATCTACACGACTTGCTCAGAATGCAAGAAAAAGAGATGAAGAAAGATCTAAAAGAAATGAGATTTTTTATGGAGAATCCCATTATTTTTTATCCGAAGTTTCCTCACGATTTGAAAGTGTTCATGAAAAGAGTAAAAAAGATGTATTACGTTACCTAGTACCTTGGGTTCGAAATGTTGAATTACGATTTAATGATACTGATGAATTACACCCAATTAATTTTATCATGATATCAAATCTCTTTTTCATAACTGTTAAATATGGGGATGTATTTGTTAAAGACATAGAGAAAATTTGGCAACAATTAGTTATGGGAGAACATGCTCATAATGTTCATGCGATAGTGAAATTTTTAATTGATGTAGGTTTAGAAAAAAGAAATCCGATATTCGTCTTTCACGCCAAACGTGTTTTCGTCTATCTTGGACGAACTCCTACATGTGCAGCTGTCATTGAAACTTTAATTGCAGAAATTACACCAAAATCAATGACACCTCAACCGAAAGAAATAATTGAACGTGAAGATTATGGAGTTAATGGAATGTTTTTTGCGAAAATTGAGGAAGCTATGCCACAACATCATAAACGACCTATCTTTTCATCTGGACAATTGGCTATTTTATATATGGTTGATATGGCTATTGAAGCAGGGACAGATTTTGAACTTTATCTTCCAAGAATACTTCATGCATTATTTGTTCAATTAGATTCTGTAAATCCTCTTATAAGTGAAGAAACAAGAGCACTTTTAGTTAATTTGATTCATTCAATAATTATCAGTAAATCCGTTTACCCGGAAGTTATTAAATTAGGACATTCTTTAGTAGCGGAATTAAAAGCTAAGGAAGGTTCACAATTATGGGCATACGAAGATATTACATATTATAATCGAAATATTAAAAGTTTGAAAGATCTTGAGAGATTATCTAAAGACATTGTTACAATATTTGGAGCAATTGTATATGGAGAAAATAATCGAGAAGATCTTAAACAAAGTTGGGGGGAAATGGCATTAAAATGGGCGACTTCATGTTCAGTTCGTCACATTGCATGTCGATCTTTTCAAATATTTCGATCACTTAATCCAGTATTTAATGAACATATGTTATTTGATGTATTAACTCGTTTATCCAATACAATATCTGATAATTCAGATGAAATACAGGGATTTGCATTAGAAATATTAATTACTCTTAGTCATGTTGTAGATTGGTTAGATCCGGATACCAAAGAAATTTATCCACAATTATTATGGACAATAATTGCATGCCTTCAAACTACCAATGAACCTGAATATTTGGAAGCTTTATCAATTTTAGATAAACTTTTGGATAAATTTAATCTTTCTGATGAAGTTAATCAAGAAATCTTTTGGGGATATTTTCCAGGACATAAATGGCGAGGACAATTTGTAGGGATTCAACCATTATTATTGAAAGGACTATTTTCACGAACAGCCTGTCAGAAAACATTTGATATGCTCAAAAAATTATTATTTTTACAAGATGTTCGACTTGTTGACCCTACACCAGCTCGATATTTATACTTAATTCTTGCCAATTTACCTAGACTTGTTCATTCATTAGAAGATGAATCTCTTCGTAAAGATTGTTTTGAATGGACAAAATATTTAGCGGATGTTGTAGAACAAGAAAATCGACATGGACTTGCAAGAGTATTAAATTCATTTAATAAAGGAAGGTTTAGAGCGAAAGATGATTTTTTGAAACAAATAATATTAGTTATTCGTGATAGTTATTTCCCTGATTATGAAGTACAAGCATTATTATTTCTTATGAGCTTACTTTCAAACAATACACATTATTTTAAGTTAAAGGTAATGACAATTATTAAAATGATGTTACCACATGTAAATACTCAAAGACAGGAATTTATGACGATTGGATCAGAATTAATATTACCACTTCTTCGCCTTTTACATTCATCATATTCACAAGAAGCATTAGAAGTATTGGATGAAGCAATTTCTATAACAGTTACACCAAAAGATCCCAAAATTATAAGAATGAGTATAGGATCACGTAGAGGGAAAGATATGGATGGATCAGTTAGTTTATTTGGAGATCCGGATGATAATGGATGGTCAATTCCTGATAAACAAACAGAAATGGAAACTACAAGATCAAATGTACAAGCAGTATGTTTCATGTGTAATGTAACAACTCAACAGGATCAAGATATTCAATTGTTTGATGATTTTAATGATTGTTTTGCTGGATATGGAGCAGAAACACCAACAAGAGATTCCAAGTTTCGTGATATTGTTTCTAAACTTCAAGATTTAAACGAATATTTTCTTCCAAATGAAGATACAATTAGTAGTAATGGAAGTGTTACAGGTAGTAATAGTGGAAGAACAATGAAATTATCAGCATATAAAATACCTAATATAATAGAACAAACATTTGAATTTTATGATTTTGATGATGAAATGGGAGGACCAAATAATTTAGATGATGATTCAGGAGTAGAAGAAATTTTAGAGAAGAATTTATCAAAAACTAAATCCATTAGATCACTTAAATCACAAGTTGAGTCATATAATCTCAGTGATAATAATTGTGAAAATAATATCGAAATGTATGATTCAAGAGAACGAGATGAATCTTTACAAAATCTTAGTTCAGCATCATCAACCGAAGAAGAAGATTCATATACAATTGATGACAACGAATCATTACTTTCAGAAGGAAATAATAGTTCATTTAACTTGGAAAATATAATTCAAAGGTCAAGGGGATCAATTAGCGGAGCATCGCATAATCACACATCTTCAGTGTGATTTTAATAAGGATTAATGTGATGTTAGGTGATTTAATGTGATAATGTGATTTATAGAGGAAATTTTTTATTCATTTTTTTATACATTTTCTACAAAAATTTTTGTTAATATCATTTCAATCATAAGAAAAAAAAAAAGCATTTCCAAGACATGTATAGTATTTAAAATATTTAAAAATAAAACTTGTATATTATTATTTATTTATTCTCTATTCTATATAAATATTAAAATATTAAATATTATTATTATTAATTCTAAAAATACAATAAATATAAATAAAATAAAATAAAATACAATAAACATGCAATAAATTTAACAAATACAATAAATATTCAAGATAAAAATATAAATATTAAGCGAAAGGATCATCATAATAAAAACCATTTGTAATAACAGGAAGTTCACTTGGTACTTCAACACATTGAGGAATTTCCACTTTCTCACCATTTAAATCCAATAATTTAACTTTAATCCCAATTTCAGTTAAAACTTGAATAAATTCAGCAGTATCTTTGCTACCAATGTTTTTATCAAATAACATATTTAATCCATCAGTCCATTCACTAAATTGTTTTAAATCTGAAGCAACAAAATCTGCCAAAGAAGTATCAGGACCTGACATTAAAGAAAAAGTTAAATCTTGTGGATTATTATTATTATACAATTTTTTTGGTGGTGATCCAGCAGTCACTGTTGATACTTGTGACTTCATTCCTGTCATTACATCTGTTACTAATGATAAATCAACTATAAAATAAACAAAAATAAAGTTAAATATAGTTAAATATAGTTAAATATAGTTAAATGTAATTAAAAGTAGCGAAAGTTAAAATTATAAAATAAATACTTCTTTCAGGTAATTCTTCAACTCCATCTCTAACAAAAACTTTATCCACAAAATCATTATAATGAAGAAATTTAGTATTTGGACTAAGTCTATAAAATCTCCATTTTTTATTTGGCATAGATCTACGACCTAAATTTTGTTGAGTATTCGATTGAGATAAACTGGTCTGATGTGTAAGAATTGGAAACCAATCTCCCATTAATAAACATTTAATACGTTGTTGTTTAACAAATTCATATGATTCAGTGTATAGGCGACCTCGTAAATTCCTATGAATGAATATAAATTATTAGAAAATATTTATAATGTTCTAGTAAAGTAAGTTATAAAAAAAAAATAATAATTTGATACTAACCTAACAGGTGTTTTACTTAATAAATCATCCCCAAGTTCTAATTCTTTCAATTGTCGATCTCTAATAACTTTATATTCAACTTCTAACATATCTTTTTCAAATTCGTAAAGTTGTTTAGTTGCTTCATCAAGTAAAGCAAATTTTAATTGACTTCTCACTAACGCAGAAACTTTGGGAAAATCTTCCGCAGTTGCTTCCATTTCATTCCATAATCGAAAGAAAGCTTTTGTGGTGATATAATGAATTTTATCAAATGACAATAATAATGGTTGAAATGAAGTTGATGTCGTATCTAATAAAAAATAAGGTAATTTGAAATTTGGAATTATTAAAAATGTGAGTAAAAAAATACGCAAAAAAAAATGAGAAATAAAAAAAAAAAAATAAATTAAATTTATTATAATTACATACATCCAGTACTGATGTCCCAATAATCGCATAATAATTCAGTAACTTCAATTGAGGTTTTTGCAAATGGACAACGACGTTCAGCTGGTCGATTTATTTGTTCCAATATTGTCTATCAAATTATTTTTAATTATTTAATTATTTTAATTATTATTTTAATTATTATTTTAATTATTATTATTATTTATAATAATAAAACACATTATTACCAAATTATTTTTTTACCTTTTGATATTCTTCAGTATCTTTTTTTATGAAACCATGCATATTTTCTAAACCCAAATATCCAACTCTCTGGATTTCCCATTTAGGTGCTTCTGTCTATTATAATAAATAATAAAATAATAACATAAACGATATATATAAAAATTCATGAAATGCTTTAATACAGTAATCTCTTAACAAATATCCAAAAGATCTAAAATATCTCACCGAAAATCCAACTTTTCTCCATTTACCACCTTCTTCAGATAAATTAGCTGATGTCCATATTTCTTCCAGCATCGCTTTATGTGATGGAATATGTAGTGACATTTGTGTTCTTTTCCATCGATATGCTTGACGAACAAATAATGATTGAAATTCTAATAAATGTTTTGATAATTCTTCTCCATGAACTCCATTCATCAATAACTATTATATGAATTTTATATGTATTTTATATATATTTTTTATATATATTTTATATGTATTTTATATATATTTTTTATATATATTTTATATATATTATATATATTTTTTATATATATTTTATATATATTATATATATTTTTTATATATATTTTATATGTATTTTATATATATTTTTTATATATATTTTATATATNATTATTTTAATTATTATTTTAATTATTATTATTATTTATAATAATAAAACACATTATTACCAAATTATTTTTTTACCTTTTGATATTCTTCAGTATCTTTTTTTATGAAACCATGCATATTTTCTAAACCCAAATATCCAACTCTCTGGATTTCCCATTTAGGTGCTTCTGTCTATTATAATAAATAATAAAATAATAACATAAACGATATATATAAAAATTCATGAAATGCTTTAATACAGTAATCTCTTAACAAATATCCAAAAGATCTAAAATATCTCACCGAAAATCCAACTTTTCTCCATTTACCACCTTCTTCAGATAAATTAGCTGATGTCCATATTTCTTCCAGCATCGCTTTATGTGATGGAATATGTAGTGACATTTGTGTTCTTTTCCATCGATATGCTTGACGAACAAATAATGATTGAAATTCTAATAAATGTTTTGATAATTCTTCTCCATGAACTCCATTCATCAATAACTATTATATGAATTTTATATGTATTTTATATATATTTTTTATATATATTTTATATATTATTTTATGAGATCAATTTATAAAACAAAAAATAATTTTTAATAACATGATGATAATAATAATAATAATAATAATAATAATAATAATAATAATAATAATAATAAATAATACATACAGCAACTGCTTTTCTGACATTTAATTTATCCAACATATCCATAAAAGATTCCCAATATTGATCCGTGACATGTCTCGTGAGAGCATTAATTAAACATAAACTATTTGAGCATAACACATAATCTGCTGATGCTAAACGTTGAACTAATGTAGGTAAGAAATTTGGTTGATTTATCATTGCATCATGTAATACATCAAATCCATAAGATCTTATTGGTGAAGTGGTAGAGTTTTTATCGGCGGTTACTAATTTAATTATAATTGCGGTAGCTGGTCTACAAATATTTACTAATGTTTGGTCTACTAAGATTTTTATTACCTAATTTAATTAAAATTAATTAAAATTAATTAAAATTAATTAAAATTAAATAAGGTTGAATAAAGTTAATTAAAGTTAATTAAAAGATTAATTAATTATCAAGTTAGTTTAATTAATGAAAAAACAAATTATTACCTTATTTATAAAACTTGTTTCCAAGTCCTCCCAACCGTGATCATGCTCCATAAGATTTTGCATCGAAGTTAATGCATAAGCTAAAGTGTTGCCGGTTGAATTGATTATTATCCCAATTAATGATTTTAATCCTTCTCTTTTTAAAAATTCATCCGCAAATTCTACTTCCTTTTTTTTTTTTTAGAAAGATAAATTTATTAATTTATTTTAATCAATATAATAAAATTGTTTGTAATTAAAAAAATAATAACATACTTTAATATATTTTTGAAGTGAAAAAGTGGCAAGTTTTAGAGATTTATCATCAGTATAACATAATTTTTCACATATTTCGGCTGCTTCAATTAATGGTGATGAGACAAGTTTTAGTCTTTCATTCTCAGTAACTTTTCTTCTGAGATTCTAAATGAATTTGATATAAAATTTTCTTTCAATTGGTAACAAAATTATAAACAATAATCAAAAAAAAAAAATTCTTTTTTATCATAAATTAAGAATATAATTGTATTGATTTTATTACACTACACCTCATCGGTAATTAATTCTTCAGTATCTTGGAGTCTTAAAGCAAACAATATTGCAGGTTCCGAAATATTAAATTGCTCCATACATAATGTCTTTATAATGTTATTAACTGGTTTTGAAACGTCTACGTAACATTGGACATTAGTTTTATCATACGACACATTAACTTGAGTAGACATTTTTTCAAAGNGCTCCATAAGATTTTGCATCGAAGTTAATGCATAAGCTAAAGTGTTGCCGGTTGAATTGATTATTATCCCAATTAATGATTTTAATCCTTCTCTTTTTAAAAATTCATCCGCAAATTCTACTTCCTTTTTTTTTTTTTAGAAAGATAAATTTATTAATTTATTTTAATCAATATAATAAAATTGTTTGTAATTAAAAAAATAATAACATACTTTAATATATTTTTGAAGTGAAAAAGTGGCAAGTTTTAGAGATTTATCATCAGTATAACATAATTTTTCACATATTTCGGCTGCTTCAATTAATGGTGATGAGACAAGTTTTAGTCTTTCATTCTCAGTAACTTTTCTTCTGAGATTCTAAATGAATTTGATATAAAATTTTCTTTCAATTGGTAACAAAATTATAAACAATAATCAAAAAAAAAAATTCTTTTTTATCATAAATTAAGAATATAATTGTATTGATTTTATTACACTACACCTCATCGGTAATTAATTCTTCAGTATCTTGGAGTCTTAAAGCAAACAATATTGCAGGTTCCGAAATATTAAATTGCTCCATACATAATGTCTTTATAATGTTATTAACTGGTTTTGAAACGTCTACGTAACATTGGACATTAGTTTTATCATACGACACATTAACTTGAGTAGACATTTTTTCAAAGGAACGAGATTAATTTTATTTTCTGATATAAATTATAATGAAATATAAAAAGGAAAAGCGAATAAAAGTGAATGAATGATTTTTTCGTATAAAAAACAAATTTGAATCAAAAATCAAAATAATGTAACACATGCATTGTTCGATTTATGATTCTTCCCATAAATGGAATATCGTCTCCATTAGCTAATACCTATCACGTTCGGAAACAATTAGCATCGAAGCAATAAAGATAATGGAAATTTACTTAATCTATTTTAAGAAATAATTGAAAAAAAAAAATTAATAATGATTTTTTTTTCATCAAAGTTATTAAATCCGACGAATCATTGTAGTATCATATCGTTAAGAAATACTTCACGTAAAAAAAACATTTTTATATTATGATAATTCGAAATTTATCATAGTAAACTTACTTTTCTTGTTATCTGGTCAAGAAAGAAAGAAATAATTGGATTTGAATTTTACTCGATGAAATTAATTAAATTAATTTTATCATGGTATATATAGAATTCTGGCCTTATATTATTCCTAAAAGTATCGTTCAACGATTTCCTGATAAAATAGCGAATTGGAAAGGATTTAAGCAAGAAGTACGAAGGTGGAAATCAGAAAGTGCAAATAAATACCAAACCCAATATTTAAACCGTGAGAGTCATCTGTGAGAATGATATTTGGACAGCATCAGAAACGATACATTAAAACAATACCGTGTTTTTTAATTTGGGAATGTAAAACGAAATGAGTTTTGATCGTACCTCCGAATGGAGATATTGTTACACTCCACAAAGAAAAGTCGAGAGGAATCATTTGTTTGTTCTAAGGACACTTCAATATATGACCCTACAAATCAAACTTACAGCTACATGCGTGCAAATAAATTGAAGTAAAGACTCCTTTATTTATTATTTTTTACGTTGACAACATTATTCTTTTAATCTTTTTACAAAATAGGTATGATGTCTTATCAACATATGACCAAATTTGGTTACATGTGTCAAGCGTCATTACAAACACATCAACAGACCCACACTACGTACTTAAATCTGTTGCATATGTAATCAGTCTTGCATTTAGCGATCACTACGCACCTTTCCTATAATGATTGCTGATGATGCCGAGGTCAATGAAAATAGTGAAAATAATGAAACTCTTTTTGGAAAAATTAATAATAAAGAATTTAAGTACAAGCCAAATGTTGTAACCCGAAATAAGGTTCGTCAAGCACTGAATAATGCTTAAAATTAGTAAAGAAAGATTGGTAAAGTTTTGAAAGCATCGGTATACTTATAATTTAGGCATTATGTGAGTTATTTTATGGTCAAAAAAGTTATATGATGAATTATGGAAGGATAAGATGTGTTTTAATAAATTAATCCTGATTTTATAACACAATACATAAATTGTATTTCAAGCTTATTAAACACAAACATATGTGAACATGTTACCGATAATAGAAACATCTTATTAACATTTATTATCAATTTGAAGATTTCGTTAGATCAATATTAAAATGAAATCTCTTGGTTGAAATGATCTCAGAAGATGGATATCAACTTTTTATTTTGATTATAAGTTTGAAATATCTTAATTCAACATCTATTAATTGAAACTTCTCTTTCTGGAAATAATGTTGTACTTTCATAAAATTTTGAAAGTGATATTTGTATCAGTGTGTTGTCTAGATTATCTCATTAAATAATATGAATTTAATTATAATTGACAATCCAAAGTCCCCAACTTTTAAATCCAAATTATCATTAAGATATTATCAAGTTTGAGATCTCAATGCCTCACTTTCTCCTAAGGTAATTGCAAGGTGAAGTTTAATAATTTCTATTCTAATATAATTGTAAAATATTAAAGTAGTTGTTTTTAAATAAAGGTTGTGTTATGGGATTTTAGTGATTAAGAGGATGTTAAGTGATTAATCTACCAAATTATAATAGTTCTCCATGTTGAATCCACTTTCCTTAATCTTAATAATTTATTAAAGGTGAAGTGTAAATTATTCTACAATATTGCAATATATCCCAGTAGGGATAATGTTTATTGTATTCACATATTAAATAATTCATGCAAACTTATTTCTATTGAATTGTGATATAAAACAAGTGAATCTTATTACTTTGAAACTGTTTCATTAAGTTATAAAATTCCTTCAATGACATTTTCATTTGCCATTCCAAATATTACAAGTTGATTTGATTTTCCTTTCTCAAAGATAACTACTGACTACTATAAAATCCAGTTCTCTGGTTATATCTTCTGCTGCCCCACAAAAAAAATTAAATGTATTTAACTCATCCTTTTTACTTTTGGAATTTATAACAAATTGAAGTTGAGAATTCAATTATGGAGGAATCAATAACAGATTCATTGATTGATTCCATCTAAAAATTTTTTAATAAACTGGAACATAACCAGTGTGACCATCTAGAAATGTCTTGTGGTATTAAAATATTATAGCTATTTTAATTTTGGATTATCTTTTTTTATAAAATTTTCACTATTAAAAAAATGAAGTATGATTTTTTTTGTTTTTTTTGGTAATATTTAATATTTGTTTTAATATTAAAATATTACAAATAAAATTTATATTATCTATTTTATTTTTTTTGGATTTTTTTTTGATTTCTAATTAGTTGCTTCAGTGCCCAAAGATTATCAAGATCCTTCCCATGTGAAGTAAGTGGAGTAATGGCTCCAAAAAGACTTATTTCAACTATGAAATAATGTTATAATAAAAAATTTTTGTAAAATTGAAAGTCTAATCTTATTTTACTGATTGATATTGTATAAAAGGTAGAGTCATCAGATGAATATGTTGATTCTACATATTAAACATATGGTATATAAATCCTGCACCATTAAATCAATATTAACTTTTGTTGTGAAAGTTTTATCATTCAATAATATAATCTCTTTCGATTTTGAATGATACAATGAAATTTGTATTTTGTTTGATGGGATCTGTTATCTTCCAATTTCTAAAATTATATCTGATTGGAAGTACAAACTCTTTTTTCACTGTCATTATCATCACTGTCCAAGACTATATGGATTGGGTTCATATTTATGATCTTCATCCATCATCTCTTACTCTTCAGAGTGATACCCGGAAGGAGAAGAAAATTATGAAATATTAGTAGATTTATTCATGATTATTCTAAATTTTAATCTAGATATTTGATTTCCCCTCTATAAGGGGAACAATCTCTAGATCTTCTGATGCATTTATACTATAATAAGAAAGTTCTAACTGCATCATCACTAGGCCATTGTTTATAACCTCATCACCTCCTTAGGGAAAATTATTTGACTTGTGTTCAATTCTGATAAAAGAAAATTTCAAACCGATATTTCCCTCAAATTTCCTTTCGGACAATTTTTTTTTGATAAGTATGATTGGGAATATTCACAAATAGGCAAGGATGATTCTAGGATAATTTGTAAATAATTAAAGGTACAATTCACAATTTTTGATTATTAAATTAGTCTTATATTTGGTGTTGTAGATTTAGGTAATTCAGAAAACCAATTCAATTTTCAAGAATTATTTTCTCTTCCCATTGGTTGAAAATTTTAAGAATTAAATCACCCATCAGATTTATACCTCTTTGTACGTAACTATTTAATGTTTTTTAATCTTTTTGAGACAAAGGCAACAAGGTCCGAGGCTGAAACTCGTGAGAAGACATAAGACATTTTTGATTTGATAAGCAACATATATTTTCCAATTTCCTATTAGTTCAATACAATATATCTATGACTTGACTTAGTGAAAAAGAAAAAATATACTTTGTGTAATTGCAATATAGGTGATCGGGGGGTTACATTAAAATTGTTAAAAATCTAATCTAATCTAATGAAAAATAATTACTTCATTGAAATTTTATCATAAAAATTAATTTTTCTTTTATATTAAAAATCCGAATCCAAATTATTTTGTTTAGCAAATAGAAATTGGTCATCAAAAAAAAAAATATTAAAAAAAAAAGGGAATAAAGGTATGATTAAATCTTAAGGGTTGAGTTTTTTAAAAAAAAAAAAAATTTGAAAAGTCAAATAACTTTATGTACACATTTACAAAGAATAATAAATGGTTAAAGACAAAGTGAAGGTGAAAGGGCAAGGTTGAAACTGACTAATAAATGAAATTGCTGAGTCTTCTGGATTTTGAGGGTGAAAACTTGGTCTCNGAGGCTGAAACTCGTGAGAAGACATAAGACATTTTTGATTTGATAAGCAACATATATTTTCCAATTTCCTATTAGTTCAATACAATATATCTATGACTTGACTTAGTGAAAAAGAAAAAATATACTTTGTGTAATTGCAATATAGGTGATCGGGGGGTTACATTAAAATTGTTAAAAATCTAATCTAATCTAATGAAAAATAATTACTTCATTGAAATTTTATCATAAAAATTAATTTTTCTTTTATATTAAAAATCCGAATCCAAATTATTTTGTTTAGCAAATAGAAATTGGTCATCAAAAAAAAAAATATTAAAAAAAAAAGGGAATAAAGGTATGATTAAATCTTAAGGGTTGAGTTTTTTAAAAAAAAAAAAAATTTGAAAAGTCAAATAACTTTATGTACACATTTACAAAGAATAATAAATGGTTAAAGACAAAGTGAAGGTGAAAGGGCAAGGTTGAAACTGACTAATAAATGAAATTGCTGAGTCTTCTGGATTTTGAGGGTGAAAACTTGGTCTCTATCAGAAATAGTAAAAGTTCTTTATGATATGCCAAAGGATAAAAGTGTTTTTTGTGTACTTGTATTATTATTATTATATTTGTTGCTTCTAGTTGAAATATTATCTATACGTTGCTTCTAATTAAATTATTATATTTGAAATTTTATTAATTTTACTTAAGTAAAAATTTAAAAAGAATATATTTCTTTCAAAGTATATAAAATATAAAAATAATTTTTAAATGTGTCATTGATGAAAAAGAGAATAATTTAAATGACGTCGCGAGAAAAAAATTTATTTTAAGTGATAATAATATTATGTGATTAATAAAAGAAAAAAAGTTGAAATAAAAAATTGGATAAAATATGATAAAAAAAATTTTTGGTAAATAAAAAAATAGGTGAAGTGATATTCTTTGAAATTAAATATGAAGAGTAGCTCGAAATAAAAATTAGAGTCGATAATATGTTTGATTGTTTGATACAACAGTATATATAAGTGTGCGTATGTATATTCTTTCGATAAACTCAAAAAAGAATGGAAATATCTTGTTAGAGATATAGAAGAGATCAGTTCAATAAAGTGTAGTAATAAAAAATCAAGTTAAATTTCATGAAATTAAAAATTTTGGGAATCTGAAGTTAAAATCTATTATCGAAAAAATAAAAATAAAAAATCCATCCATCTTAAATAAGTGTAATTCTTTATTTACCAAAGTAAATCTACTAACCAAATTCAAGGTTATCAAGAGACAAAAAAAAAAAAAAGAAAGGAAGGAGGCGAATGTTTGAGATTTATATATTTTTTTTTAAATCTTATATCATCACATGATATTAAGATGCGTAATACGCGACAAAAAAAAATAAAATATATAAAACGTTCGTCGTAACAAACTAATAAATAAAAGTTTATTTTTAAATTTTATAAAAATAAAATAAAATAAAATTATAAAAATAAAATAAAATAAAATAAAATAAAACGTACTACAAATACATTTATTTATTTATTTAATATTTTTTAATTTATATTAAGTGGGAAATGTTATAGAATTCTCAATAAATATTTTAGTCAATTTACAAAATTCTTCGGAAGATATTTTTTCTGGTCTTAATGTTAAATCCCATTCTAATTTTTCTAAATTATAATCAAGTAAACCTTGTTCTGTTGGTGAGATTCGGGATTTTATTGTCCTAAAAAAAAAAGAATAATTTAAAAATTTTCAAGAAATTTTAATTTTATAATCTAAAATAAATATTTTTAAAACATACTTGAAAATTGCACGAAGAGTTTTTCGTCGCCTTCCATAAAAATATCTTACAACTTCTTCAAATTTGTCTACTGGCACTATTTGATAATAATTATATAATAAAATAAAAAAAATATTTTCCTCTAATAAATATATAAAATTCTATTTACCATTTAACACAGGTTTAGAAAGTGCTGTTAATTGAATTAAAGTTGCGTCAACCTATTATAGAGTAAAATAAAGTAAAATAAAATAAGTAAAATAAAATAAGTAAAATAAAATAAGTAAAATAAAATAAGTAAAATAAAATAAGTAAAATAAAATAAGTAAATAAAATAATGTATTGGTAATTAAATACAAACCTTCGGTTGCGGAACAAATATGTTTGAAGGTAGTTGATAAACTTTTCTAACTTCACATAAACTTTGCACCAATACTGAAATTCGACTACGTTCAGGATCTTTTACACTTGCCGCTATCCTCTTTTTTTTTTCCATTCCGGTTATTATTAAAAAATTAAATCAATAAAAAAAAAAAATAAGAAAATTGCAAGTTCACTCACATCTCCAACCTCCTTTTGAAACATCAAAGTCATTATTACATTTGGAAACTTGAATATTCCTTCTCGCTTATATAACATTTTCATCCATTGTACCAATAATGGGCTTGCCACATTAAATGGTAAATTTCCTATCAAATGCAATTTACCTTCTCTTCCTCCTCCTCCTAATCTCACCATTCCATCTCCTCCACCACTTTCTCTTGAATCAATATTATCGATACTATTATTATTAATTTTATTGATTTTCGAATTATTTTCAATTATTTTTTCTGTATCTATATTCGGTATATTTGCTTTTTGTAATATTAAAGAATGATCAATTTTAAGCATGTCATCATGAATAATTTTTAATACACCTCGAGTTGCTTCTGATAATTGCTATTCCAGATTTTTTTTTTAAATAAAAGTTTTATGGGAAAGGAATGAAGAATGATGATGACGATGATGGTGATGAGGGAGGGAGGGAAAAGGATTGAATTGTTGAACTAATTAGAAATACAAATTGGTGTAAGATATTTTTCTTCTTTAAAAATAATAATGATAATGATAATAATAATGATGGTAATAATTTACCATCAATGCAGGTAAAAATCTTTTGTCTTTCTCTACAGCTATCATATTGGTTATCCCAGTATCCAATATAGATCTTGTTAATAATCCTGGACCTTTTAATATGAAATATATACCAAAATATTCATTTTAACCATTGATAATGAAATTGAAACAAAAAATTCATTATTAATATCATAAAGATTACCTGCCCCAACTTCAACTACAAGCAAATCATTTGAATCAATTTGTGAACTTTTAACAATTTTATCTATATCATAAATTTTATAAAAATTAAACTGTTTTCATTTCTTTCATTTATCACTTTAAATTATTAAAAATTATTAATTAAAAAAAAATACCCGTAACATTCTTATCTAATATAAAATTCTGACTCAACTGAGATTTTGCTGATAATTTATAGATTTTTACCAAATCTCTTACCGATAATAAACCTTTATTCGATAACATTTTTTTTTATACAAAAACTTGTTCAAACTTTTTTGACTGTTTTTTGTAGATGTTAATTTGATAATCTTATCATTAAATTTTTATTTTCACGTGCACACATTATGAATTTACGAATTTTCATTAACCAATATAAGTCAGCACTTTAAATTAATTTCAAGTTGAAAAACATTTTCTAAAAAGATTAATGATAAAATAACTTAGAATGACCATGAATTGCTAATAATTATATCAAAATTTTATTAATCAATTTTTTACACAATCAATCAGCAGATGAATTAATTGATTCAGTTTTTATCATATTCTAAGATACCTTACTAGGAATATAAATTTTAGTCATCATGTAGGTTTCTATTATTGTTAAGACTCCATAGGGTGTGTGCGCGTAGCGGAGCATTAGATAACTGTGTTAGTTCCCAGATTTGAAAATGTTCAGAATACAAAAAATGATTTTTGTAACCCGACAAGTGTTTTAAGTAATCTTTTACTTAATTACGATAAAAATGGTCTTGATCTCACAAATCCAGATGAAAGAAAAGCAATATTAATTGCATTAGCAAAAATTCGTCAATCTATTTTGAAGTAGATAAAAATCAGTAATAATAATGTAATAGGATTTGTTTAACTGTATTTGACTTATGACTTTATAATTAGAATTATGGCAAAATTTTCAAATTCAAATTCTTAGATTACAAACGTATAAAAATTAATTGATTTCTTTATTTTATGAACTTTAAAACTAATGATTTATATTCATTAAAATCTATGTGTTTTCCTGTTTGTTAATTACTGCTTGTACAAATTATATATGCCATCAAAATTATTGAATTGAGTCAGAATTTGAAAATTTGGAATTGAGTCATATGAAAAATTTGACGCAATTGACACAATTGATGCAATTTTTACTTTTGACGACATGTATAGTACAAATTATAAATAAATAACGAATTCTTTGTAGATCGTGTTTTCAAGTTAATGTCAATTTACGCTTTGCAGTCATATGTAATACAATCAATAAAGCTGATTTATTATTCAACTAGATTGGGTTTATTCTGCGACTTCGTCGCTATTGTCACTGGTTGTACATATGTTTATTGATGATCAGGTTTATTTTTTTTTTTTTTATTAATTACAATAATAATATTGTGTTGCCTTACGTTTCATTGATTTTAATATTCATCGCGCATAAACATTTTTCTTTTTCACCAAAAAATCATCTTTCGTATCACTTCTCGGACCTTGCATTTTTTTATTTGATCTTTTGATCTATTTAAAGATCAACCTCCTGATTTGGAAATATCTCAAGTTCTCACTCGAGAAGAGGAAGGGAAGGAAGAGGGGAGGAGGAGGGGAGGTAAAAGATACCTCCACGAAACCAGATCAGTTAAATAGAACAGTGAACATTTTCGTTTTATTCATTATTTTTTAATTTCCTGTTATTCTCTTTAATTTTTCACAAACTCTTTTTAGAAACCCCTGATTATTTATCAGTATCTATTCCAAATAAAGAATTATTATCCCAAATAAAAATTATCCATTATATTAGATTTATTTATCTTCCCACGAACAATAAAGATCGAATGAAATTAATTAATTAATTTTTAAAGTCCAATGATTAATTTTAAAATATGAAAATAATAATTTTACGAAGACTATATTTTTATTTATTTTTATTTATCTAAATAAATTTGATATTATTTTTATCCATTGCTGCATCAACACTTTCGAAGGTACATTTTTTCAAACTGCTAAATTTAACCATATGTTTTTTTTCATATGTCATTATAATATGTGGTACGTGTCATTCTTAGATAATATATTGTCCTATGATTAAAAATTTTTAATAATAATTTGATTTTATGATAAAAATTTTTTTGACGAACGAAGATAACCTTTAATCATATTATTCTCTCTTTTCTTTTGATCAACTTTTTGAACTAATTAAAAAAATCCCATTCCCACTCCTTTCTCATCATTTCAAGGATTTTCTTTTTTGATAAATTTAACTAGTTTATTACTTGGATTTTTTTTCGTTTTTTTGTTAATAATTAAAAAGAAATACAATGATAACATGTGGAAATAACTAAAAACAGATTATAAAGAATAATAAAGAATTAGTAGAATTACGAAAATTCAAAAAAAAAGATAGCAATAATAAATATGCACCAAATTCACACGAAATATTTTCTTCAAAAAAAAAAAAAAAAATGCCCGCGCATATTTCTACAATTTGCTACATCGAGTCTCGAACCGAAAATACTTCGCCAAACAACTTTATTGTAAATGCCGTCGGGGTAACGAATTCCGAGGACCAAGAGGATAGAAAGAAAAANTGATTTTATGATAAAAATTTTTTTGACGAACGAAGATAACCTTTAATCATATTATTCTCTCTTTTCTTTTGATCAACTTTTTGAACTAATTAAAAAAATCCCATTCCCACTCCTTTCTCATCATTTCAAGGATTTTCTTTTTTGATAAATTTAACTAGTTTATTACTTGGATTTTTTTTCGTTTTTTTGTTAATAATTAAAAAGAAATACAATGATAACATGTGGAAATAACTAAAAACAGATTATAAAGAATAATAAAGAATTAGTAGAATTACGAAAATTCAAAAAAAAAGATAGCAATAATAAATATGCACCAAATTCACACGAAATATTTTCTTCAAAAAAAAAAAAAAAAATGCCCGCGCATATTTCTACAATTTGCTACATCGAGTCTCGAACCGAAAATACTTCGCCAAACAACTTTATTGTAAATGCCGTCGGGGTAACGAATTCCGAGGACCAAGAGGATAGAAAGAAAAAATAAATAAAAATCAAATAAAACTGATTATTAACCAAAATATGTGTACAACCAATAAACTAGCGACGAAGTCACAGAACAAACATCTTCTAGTTTTTATTGAAAAACAAAACAAAAAAAAAAGAAATTTTCAGATAGTTATTTTTTAAGTTTTCAACGATTCATCTATTATTTTGTAATGATCTTGATAATGGTAATGGATTGGATGTTACTGTTTCCAATCTTTCATATTCTTTGATCATAGATTCATCTACAACAAACGCTTCTCTGTTCAAAGAGCGGATTTTAATATTATCCCACTTGCAACATCGACTTAGGCTGTATATGCTTGTCCCTTTTCAAACATCTGTGCATCTAGATTTAACGAAACATTTGGTAGAGTTATTCCTTGTACTTTATGAACCGTAAGTGCGTATGCATTAATAATTGGATATTGTCTTCGACTTGCTTGTGTTCCATTAAGAATAAATGATGCAGTATGTTTTCTAATTGAAATATCTGTAATTCCACTTTTAATACAAAATGCACACCTGACTTCTTATATTTCAGTATCTATATTTGTGATTATACCAATTGATCCATTACAGATTCCGTATTTATACTCTAAATTATTTAAGAACATAACTCGTGCTCCAACTTGTAATCGCACCCTTTGTGGTAGATTTGTTTTTTGTTTAATCCATCTCTGAATATTTTCATCATCTTGAATTTTATTACCATTAACAATATCAATAGATCTGCCTTCCACCTGAATGATGTCTTTTTGCTCAAACTTTGGCAGGTCGCATGATTTGTCATCATTCCAGGGGATAGAATGCGGTTATTTGTAGATAGGTTTTCTCTTGATACTTGGAATTTGTAACACCAAAAGCATTTACGACAAAATTATTTTTCGAAGTATTTTCGGTTCAAGATTCAATGTAGCAGATTGCAAAAATATGTGCGGGCATTTTTGTTTTTGAAGATATTTCGTGTGAATTTGGTATGTATTTATAATA
Organism: Diversispora epigaea; assembly: GCA_003547095.1. Classification (NCBI taxonomy): domain Eukaryota; kingdom Fungi; phylum Glomeromycota; class Glomeromycetes; order Diversisporales; family Diversisporaceae; genus Diversispora; species Diversispora epigaea. Next base: position 87,654 of record PQFF01000318.1, on the reverse strand, counting down.
ATTTTTTTTTTTGAGTTTCCATAGTTTTACTGATTTTGGGAAAGAACGAGTTACATAATTCTTTATTTGGATAATGACAAATAATCGGGTTTCCGTGGAAATTGTTTAGAAAATTAATGGATAAATTAAAAACGGTAAGAACAATGATGGGCTGGCAAGAATCATGTGAAAGAATCTCCGCAGTTCACTGTTCTATCTAACTGATCTGGTTATAGTTGGGTGCCGAAATTCAAAAAGGGAAATATTAACAATAAATATTATTGTTAATATTCCCTTTTTTGAATTTCGGCACCTAACTATGGATCTGGTCTCCTTTTTCAAATAACTTGAGATATTTTCTCATCGGGAGGTTGATCAAAACAAATAAAAATCAAATATACATATAAAGAGTTAAAGTGCAAATTTCCAAAGTTTCACTAATTTTTTATCATTCTTTTTAAAAAATTATTGAAATAGGGAGTAGAGATGATTTTTTTAATTAATCCAAAAAAAAAAATCAACTAACGAATAACACGAAGTGATGATTGAATTTGCCGAAAAAAGAAAATGACGAGTATGCGAAAATATTTATTTTTTATTTTTTTCATAATAAATAATAAATAACCAAGTAATTTAATAATTTATTAATAATATTTATAATACTTCATTCAGGTATAAACATGTTGAAATAATGAGATGTCCCCCGGAAATGTACCTTTGTTAGGTGATCTCGAGAGTGTTGGTGTAAACAATGGATAATATTTAATGTAAAAATAATAGCCACAGAGGAAAAATCGTATAATAAATTATGGAAGGATTATTCTGGTGTAAAAAAAAGTGGAAAGATCATAAACCAAATATTTTTTTAAAAAAAATATAAAATTAGTAGAAATAATAAATAATATTAATTATTTTATTATTTTATTGTATAAGATCGAATTTTTTTAAATAGCATCTTCGTAAAATATGAGTTACATAAATAAATTATTGATAATTCTTTATTTGGATAATGATAAATAATCGATAATTAAACCAGTAAAAATCATGTGAAATGATTCCTGTGATTCATAACATGGATCAGTCAAAATAATATTAGGGTAATAACAAGATTATACTTGCACGCAAAATTGATTGTGTAACCCAGAAATTAATGACAAAATTAAAACTCAAAATTTTTTGAAATTGTATTAATCATATTAACTGGTAACTAATTAGAAGAAAATTCTGTCATACTTTCTAGATCTCATCTTTTGATATTATGTAAGTCAGAAAATTGAGCTATTCACAATATCTATTATAGAGATATACTGTTATTCCAAAAAACTTAAAGAATTAAAAATTATATAAATAAATTTATAAAATATTTAAAATATTTCAGTTTTAGTAAATAATATTAATCATGTTTTGATAATTATAAATCATAACATACTATTGTTTTGTGATTATTATTCATATACTAAACATGTTTTACGCGTAGCGAAAAATGAAAAATGATTTTAAAGAAATGAGATATTAATATATAAAGTACTAAATGAAAAATTGCATTATACATAAAGACTACATTTAAGTTGAACAAAGAAGAAATCTAATGTAACAGGATCAGATATGTTTTCCTATTTTGAGAATTGCATGTCGAACAAAGAAGAAATCCAATACGATTGGATCAGGAAGAATATTTTTTGGTATTTGTATATTGGGAAGTAAATCATGATATAAACAATCTAATTGAATGTTAATAACGCATGCGCCTTGTTGAATATTTAATACATTTCCAAACTCATCTCGTGTGCCAAATTCGAACTAATAATTAATCATATACTTTAGAAATTTTAATATATTAACAGGAAAGAGAATTGATGCATGTAATATTACCATAGTTTTAGCTGGGATGGTTCCATTTGGCAATCTACCACTTGAGATGCAAAAATGCCACGCCTGTTGAAAATCAAATCATTAAAACAACACATAAATAACAAATGCCACACATATTGTAAACAACATAACTTACTTTCATACGTGAGGGAAGTTGACCTTTGGAAACTGGATTGATTTTCACTACAATTACATCATGTACACGATCATCGTGTAACCAGTAAGTCTGCACTTTATCCATAACGTGTTGTACTGTTTCTAAATATGCAACCTCAATAACAATATTCGGCCAAGGTTCAGCCTGAAATAAAAAGCAAATATGAAACTTACAGCTTTAAAAAGTTCAAAAAAAATGTAGAGTTTAAAACAAATGTAAAGAATGAAGATACATTTCCGTCACTCCCATTGGGTGGAGTTACTTCTTGTTTTTCCGGCCCAAACGAAGCATCAGATTCTTTTCCTGAACCATTACCGCGAGTCCCTTAAATAATCGATATTAGTTTACACAATATATGTAATAAATGAAAGTTAATGTTAATGTATTATAACTTACGAGTTGCTCCAAGGTTATATATCTGGGCATTGGTCCTCATAATATCTCGGCAAGCATTCATTAATTCAAAAGAAATTGATCCAACACAAACTTCATGTATTTTCGTTGGAAGTTCAACCACTGTGACCGTGTCACAGGACCACTCCCAAAAATTATGAATATTAAAAAAGTCCCCGCGTTGTTCATATTTTTCCAGAGATACACCCTCAATTAAGATGTATGGAAGCCTTAATTAATTAACAAAAATTAGTTTTTCTTCAGTAGGAAAAAGACAAGCGTCACTTACTCAGTGTTATCCCAATTGGCTTTCGGATGTAAGATCCCTTGATCCCACCATAATTTGCGATACTTTTTTAGTTCTGCCGTAGATTTGTCACATATGTCGACGCCAATAGCTTTATCACTAATATTTCCAGAGATTTAGAAAAATTGCAAAGGAAGATACAAGTTGCATATATATATTTATAAACTCACCTTTGGGTTGTGGTGGTGAAGACGGGGCTTTCACTTGCTGATCTACTTCTATTAACACTGGAATATGAATCCGAATCTGAATACAACATTGACATTTTCGTTATATACTGGATATTTTGAGAACTCTGATGTAATAGATATATTATTGATCATATGGTTACCATGTTCATATTCATATTTAGATCACCGCTCTATCAATTGTGTTAACTGTTGGAGTATTTTAAAATCATTGGAAACCACTTGGTTCGTAATTTTTAATTAATTGAATTAATTGGATTGGTCAATCAGATCATTTAAACAGCATGACAGAATTTCTCTGTGATCACGTGATTTACATGAAATGTAATTGGTGAAAAAATATAAATAATAATAATATTAACTTAAAAAATGAGACGCGGCATATTTTAATAAAAATTTGGGACTGAGTGTAGTAGAGAACTGTACTTAAAGCATAATCAAAGTAAAAATAATTAATAAAAAATAAATCAAAAAGTCAGAAAAGTAAAAGTTTGTTTTTATTAAATTATTTTAAAAATATATTCAAAAACCAAGAAAGAAGCACCATTATCTATATTAGAAAAAAAAGATAAAAAAAAAATAAAGGCATATTATCTCAACATGTTAGAAATAGAAGTTGATTCCAGATACCTTCCCACCACATATCATACAGTACATATTTCAAAATTAGGATTATGTGATGCTTGCAAACTTCCATTAAAAAATAATAATAGTACAGTATTCATTTGTACTCATAGATATCATTTAATTTGTTATCCCAGAAGGTGTAAATTTTTATAAGATGAGCAAATAGATATATCTTCATTACTAGTAGTAGCAATTAATAATATAGAAAACTGGTAAAAAATATAAAAGACAAAATAAAATAATAAAAATATTTTTTTTTTAACCTTTTTCATAAACTTCATCTCTAATATAACCTACTTAAATTGACAGATGCTCACAGATGCACATGTATATTTTGTTAGAAAAACAGTNAGTGTAGTAGAGAACTGTACTTAAAGCATAATCAAAGTAAAAATAATTAATAAAAAATAAATCAAAAAGTCAGAAAAGTAAAAGTTTGTTTTTATTAAATTATTTTAAAAATATATTCAAAAACCAAGAAAGAAGCACCATTATCTATATTAGAAAAAAAAGATAAAAAAAAAATAAAGGCATATTATCTCAACATGTTAGAAATAGAAGTTGATTCCAGATACCTTCCCACCACATATCATACAGTACATATTTCAAAATTAGGATTATGTGATGCTTGCAAACTTCCATTAAAAAATAATAATAGTACAGTATTCATTTGTACTCATAGATATCATTTAATTTGTTATCCCAGAAGGTGTAAATTTTTATAAGATGAGCAAATAGATATATCTTCATTACTAGTAGTAGCAATTAATAATATAGAAAACTGGTAAAAAATATAAAAGACAAAATAAAATAATAAAAATATTTTTTTTTTAACCTTTTTCATAAACTTCATCTCTAATATAAATTGACAGATGCTCACAGATGCACATATACATTTTGTTAAAAAAACAGTCAAAATGACACACTTATACAGGAAGACCTTAATGATGAAAGAAATGATATAGAAGAGGAGCAAAAACAAACTGTAGAAATAAAAATGCAAAATATTTTAAATAAATTAGAAATAAAATTTAATTAAATAAAAAATTGATAAAATATAAAAATATAATAAATATAATAAATATATTTTTATCTAAAATATTTTATTTTTTAAAAAAATACTTGAGAAACAAAAATATTTTTAATAAAAAAAAATAATTAAAAAATATATTATTTTATTTTTCATAAAAATTTAATATATATTATCTTTAAAATTTGTCCTCTAAAATATTTTACGTTGTTAGCTATAATAATTTATTATATTATTATATTTCATTATTTAATCAATATTTATTATTGAAAAAATCTATTTGTAACCACCGGTGATAGTCACCATTGGGCAAAATTAGAATTTACCTGGGCAAAATTAAGGTTAGGGTTAGATAATTTTGCCCAGTGGTGACAAATAGATTCGCTCTTTATTATTTATTACTTATTTATTATATTATTTCTATTTTTATAAATCTTAATGTAAATCATTTAAAAATTAGTATAACAAAATATGTATTACGACTGTAGATCAATAGTGTATAGTATAGTGTAATCAAAAGTGTAATAGATAGCGTAATTAATAGCATAGAGTACAGCGTAATCAATAGCGTAATCTATTATATATATAAAGGATAGAATTTCTGTTCTTTCAATCCTCAGTTAGTTGGTTAGAAAGGTCCATTAACTCAATAATAAACTTATAGTTTAATTAAATAATATATTTCTTGATGAATTGTTATTTAATTCTTCGTAAAAACCTTTATAATAATACTTTGCTGTGTGATCTGAGTATTATTCTTTATTATAAACTATTATTTTGTTTTGTGATCTTAATAATTAGTTTATAATTTCTTAATAAAATTCTTTAAATACACTGCTTAGTGATCTCGGTATTTGTTTTAATAATTAGATAACTTGCTGTGTGATCCTGTTATCTTGCATAAAATTAGTCTTGCTTAGTGTTCTGGGCTTGAATTCTTAGTGAATTGTTATTAAACTTAGTGTTTACCTTTATAAAACCTCACCCCGCCTCTTTTGCCTTAATTCTGCAATACCTTAATTCCTTCCCAATTATACTTTAATAATAGTATAAATCCTTCAGCTTTAGTAAATTAAGTATAGTACTAGTCAAATAGAAAAAAATAAGATGGTTTTATTATGAATAAGATTCCGATTGATGGCTAAATTTGCTAAGATTTATTAAATATAGGCAGTCGATTTTTTCCAATTTATAAATAGGAATTTCCGATTTATGAATTTTCACAAATAGGATGTCCGATTTATGCATATTTGCGCCATCAATAGGATTCTGATTTTTGTTCATTCGACCAGTGTAGTGCTGTGTATACCTGCCGCCCAAATTCAAAATCCAAATGCCGAAATCCCAAATGCCGAAATCCCAAATCCCAAATCCCAAATACTAGTAATTTATGCATTTTGGCGTCCCAAATCCCAAATTATTTGGGATTTGGGCAACACGTATAGTGCTGTGTGTCTTATACAAATTAATCTCTGCTAATAGTTGTCTATTTCCGTCATTTATTTGGAAGGTAAACCACGGTCAACAACATAGGCAAATGATGCCATTTGATATCTATACAAATTATGTTTGAAAAGTAGTAGAAGAATACTCTAGTAATATATCATGGTACATAAAGCTCTTCAAAAGCCTTAAAGTTTGCGAGCCAAGCTAAGTCAAGTCTGATATTATAGGCTTATAGGTTCGTAAGCCTTAGGCTCACGAGCCAAGCTCAATTAAAGCTTGATTCATAAGGCTCGAGCCAGCTCATGAGCCTCATAGTAGACTTGCAAACCTTAAAAATTTTATCCATTGCACAATAGATAGAATAATAAAAAAAATTCTATCTGTTTTACAACGGATAGAATAATAATAAAAATTTTATCCATTACGTAACAGATAAAANTGCCGAAATCCCAAATCCCAAATCCCAAATTATAATTAGTATTTTTTGCCGAAATCCCAAATCCCAAATCCCAAATTATAATTAGTATTTTTTGCCGAAATCCCAAATCCCAAATCCCAAATACTAGTAATTTATGCATTTTGGCGTCCCAAATCCCAAATTATTTGGGATTTGGGCAACACGTATAGTGCTGTGTGTCTTATACAAATTAATCTCTGCTAATAGTTGTCTATTTCCGTCATTTATTTGGAAGGTAAACCACGGTCAACAACATAGGCAAATGATGCCATTTGATATCTATACAAATTATGTTTGAAAAGTAGTAGAAGAATACTCTAGTAATATATCATGGTACATAAAGCTCTTCAAAAGCCTTAAAGTTTGCGAGCCAAGCTAAGTCAAGTCTGATATTATAGGCTTATAGGTTCGTAAGCCTTAGGCTCACGAGCCAAGCTCAATTAAAGCTTGATTCATAAGGCTCGAGCCAGCTCATGAGCCTCATAGTAGACTTGCAAACCTTAAAAATTTTATCCATTGCACAATAGATAGAATAATAAAAAAAATTCTATCTGTTTTACAACGGATAGAATAATAATAAAAATTTTATCCATTACGTAACAGATAAAATAATAATAATAATTCTATCTATTGTGCAATGGATAGAATAATATGAGACTTACGAGCCTGCTATGAGGCTCGCGAGCCTGTGAGCCAAGCCAAGTCTTACTTATATAGGCTCGGCTCGAGCCAAATCTAAACTTTTGAACTTGACTTGGCTCAAGCTTTATGAGGCTCAACTTAACTCGATTCATGAAGAGCTTTAATGATACATGATTTCATCTATCAATATGACACCTATAGAATAATGTAAAATTATATGTATTTGATATACAAAAATTTGTGTAATAAGATTATCAAAAGGAAAATTCTGTCATGCTCATTTAAACAGGTTATACTTATATATAATTTCTGCTTTAAATTGGATAAAAAATTTCAACTTGAATGGAATTCTTTCAAAATTTTTTTCTTTTTGTTGATTAAAAAATGAAAAAAATTATTTATAATACAATTCCCAACCATTACACTAATTTTGAACATTCCAGGATAAACCGTACTTTTCGTATTACAAATCCACTTGATTATTAATACAGTTTTGTGTAAATCTCTGCATTTTATATCAAATGTAAAGGAAAAGTAATTTTAATAAACACAGTTCTATCAGTAACTCATATTTCTTAACAAAAACTACCTTTTTAACTTTTTTAACAAAACCACCTTTTTACAACCTGACTCAAAACAATACTACTTACCAAAATGCGTACAAAATTCAAAAGACGTATGACATCTCAGTTGAAACATTGCAACGATGGGCTGACTCCAGAAGAATTACTATTGTCAAGACACCTGGTAAAAAATAACTCTATTCAATTACTGACATACGAGAAATCTTTAGAGATAACCAACAGACACAAATTATGCAAAAGGCCAAGATCTGTTATACCAGAGTCAGTTTAAAACATCAATGAGACGACTTTGAATAACAAATCACAAATCTTTAACAATACCATCCAAAATACGAAATCATCAATATACTTGCACACTAAATTATTTTAGGGCCCCGAAATTGCAATTTTGGAAAAAAAAATTGAAATAGTTTTTCATAGAAAACGAAATTATTTTACTTAAAACCCGAAATTTTTTGATCACCCAAATTTATTCTTTGATTGAAGATACACATAACTGGGTACTTTTTTTACTTCTATATATAGAATAGATTCTGCATAAATCTCAAAAAGTCAAAATATCTCAAAAATTCAAAATTAATTTTGGGAACATGTATAATCATCAGTAATATCAGATTGGAACTTAACTGAAAATACAAGGGATTTGTTGTCCTTTTGGAACAAATACATACAAAAGGAATCAAAGAAATGGTGGTTGCCTGAAAGGTTTAATTTTTTTTATTTACTCTGATTTTTATTGCTTTTATTATTTTACTAATTTTTTTTATTAGAACTAATTGTGTCGATTTGAATCTAAGCTTGTGAAATGGATCTTTGAAAAAAATGGAACTCGGCTCATGATATTCAGTATAAATGTCAGTGCTGAAAGTAATAAAACTGGAGAACTTGTAAAAGACTTACTCTCAATCGTCATGATATTTGTGACAAGATATAATGGAACACATTTCACCACCAATTGTAGAAAAAAACGAAAAGTTTTCAAAACTCAAAAAGAACAAAAGCTCCAAAATTCCAGTAGATAAGACATAATGTATCTGTCTCTTTCCTACACAAGAGAAGTTGAAACTTAAATGCTAGATGGGAACAGTGTGATGGACTTATAATCAGTATCTCGTAACAGTTGAAAAAAAGAGTATCAAACAGACAAAAAAAGCTCTACAAGCACAGTATCTTAACGTCGCAAACTTCAATAATACCAAACTTCAATGGATCCTTGAAACTCCTTACGATATTCATGATAAAGTATTAAAATATTGAGATAAATTTAAAGGAGTTTATACATTTCTTTGTAAGATAAAGTCAGCTGAAAATCTCTCAGCAAAGCTCCATTACAATACACGACTTGTGATAAATCAGCTTGAAGAATTTTATCTTTGTATTCCTCAATTATTCAAGATATGGATCGAAAATTAAAGTTCTATACAATCAGATGCAATGATCGCTCTAGATCCAGATGTACGAACATTTATAACTGGATACGATTCAAGTGAACAAGCTGTAAAATGGGGCAAAAATGATATTAGTAGAATTTATCAGCTTTCTTACATATATAACAAAATTCAAAGTATACATAACTCTATTTATGGAAAAGTACACAAACAAAAACATTATAAATTTCGCAAGGTCATGCTTCATATATATAAAAAAATCTGTTGTCTTATTAATGATTGTTATCATAAACTTGCCAAATAATTGTGTCAAAGTTATTGTATTATTTTATTGCCTGAGTTTAAAATACAGGGAATGGTTAAGCGTGGTAAATGGCAGATTCATTCTAAAATTGCATGGATGATGTTAATATGGTTCTACTTCCAATTTTATCAATATCTTCTACATAAAGTTTATGAATATCCATGGTATCAAATAATTATATATATTGAAGAATATACCAGTAAGACATGTGGGTACTGTGATCATATCCATCAAAAATTGGATAAATCCAAAGTGTTTCATTGCCCAAGTTATACAGCTGAGCTTGATTGGGATATCAACGATGCTTACAATTATACGTGTTGCCCAAATCCCAAATAATTTGGGATTTGGGATGCCAAAATGCACAAATTACTAGTATTTGGGATTTGGGATTTCGGCAAAAAATACTAATTATAATTTGGGATTTGGGATTTTGGCATTTGGGATTTCAGCATTTGGATTTTGAATTTGGGTGGCAGGTATACTCACAATATATTACTTTACTATCTTACTGTTACATTTAAAAAGCCGGTTTATACCAGCGCTAGGACCTACCCTCTGGANAGCGTGGTAAATGGCAGATTCATTCTAAAATTGCATGGATGATGTTAATATGGTTCTACTTCCAATTTTATCAATATCTTCTACATAAAGTTTATGAATATCCATGGTATCAAATAATTATATATATTGAAGAATATACCAGTAAGACATGTGGGTACTGTGATCATATCCATCAAAAATTGGATAAATCCAAAGTGTTTCATTGCCCAAGTTATACAGCTGAGCTTGATTGGGATATCAACGATGCTTACAATTATACGTGTTGCCCAAATCCCAAATAATTTGGGATTTGGGATGCCAAAATGCACAAATTACTAGTATTTGGGATTTGGGATTTCGGCAAAAAATACTAATTATAATTTGGGATTTGGGATTTTGGCATTTGGGATTTCAGCATTTGGATTTTGAATTTGGGTGGCAGGTATACTCACAATATATTACTTTACTATCTTACTGTTACATTTAAAAAGCCGGTTTATACCAGCGCTAGGACCTACCCTCTGGAACCTTCATGATTCTTGCAGAACACATATATTTCCTTATTGGGCATAATCAGAAATATGATGTTTGATTAGGAATATATAGGTTTAATTGTAGGCATCAAGGAATAGAGAATTAAAATTACTTCTAATTACTACGTTACAAACTAAAATGGTTTTTTCATGAATATCGATAACAGGACAGGACTACTAAATATTTCCATAAATTTAATAAGTTCTCATTTTTTGGTTTAACAAAGTTTCATCACCAACTGTTGAATAACAAAACAACATAACTTTTTTCAAGTGCGTGTGGAATATTGGCTATAGTAAACAGTTAAGTGTTTTAAAAATCTAGTTACTTTATTGCTATCAGAAATGAATAAATTTCAATCTTAATGAATTAATCAGAAAAGAAACCTGGTTTCAGGATAAGAAAGTTCTTCAATAATTTTTTCAATTATTACAAAAATAAAAATAAATAAAATTACTAAAAAATATTACTACTGTACTTAGAAAATATTATTACTAAAGAAATTATTTTTTGATTAAAAATATTTCAACCATTTTACATACATTCATACCTTTTTTTTACACAAGAATTCCTTTATATTCAGCTTGTGGATATTTTTGTGTAAGATATGGCCATTGAACAATAAATCTATCAACAAAACTTATTAATAATTTTCCTGATAAAGAAAGTGTTTTAACTCTGGCAAATGATTCTACATATATTAACTTTATCCATTTGATTCCAAAAAACTTTTTTAAAATAATAAATAATTAAAATAAATAAATATAATAAAATGAAATGAAATGAATGAATGATTTTGTTGAATATTATAAAAATTCAAAATTATTAAAATTTAAAATGTTTAAAAATCTTACTCTAGGAATATATGATATTACACACACCGGAATGCAACTTCCAGGTCCATTACATATAACCTTTGATAAAAATATAAAAAAAATCATAATAATGATTTCTTAAAATTTCTTGAGATATTAAAATTTCACTTTAATTTTTTAATTCATTAAATTGGAGTTTTTTCATACCAAATCAGGTAAATCAAATAGTATTATTCTAATACACGCTATTAATGATTTCAAGACACTGAAAGGAGTTGTTATCCAAGATTGTCCAACCTCTCGACTTCGCGGTACTAATTGGATAATGTACTAATTTATTATTATTATTATTATTATTATTATTATTAGACGTTATAATCTCTCTAATAAATAAATAAAGAAAGATATAGGAAGATATAAAATAAAGAAGTTTACATCGACATTTTCCACATTGCCTTTATGACTTTCGAAATTCCTAGCTTTTTCAGAGCTCAATATGTCGCTCCCAGTAACAATATATTTTCGTGGTCGATAAAGGGAATTAAAGTCAACTCCTTTCAAAAGTTGTAANAAAATTTAAAATGTTTAAAAATCTTACTCTAGGAATATATGATATTACACACACCGGAATGCAACTTCCAGGTCCATTACATATAACCTTTGATAAAAATATAAAAAAAATCATAATAATGATTTCTTAAAATTTCTTGAGATATTAAAATTTCACTTTAATTTTTTAATTCATTAAATTGGAGTTTTTTCATACCAAATCAGGTAAATCAAATAGTATTATTCTAATACACGCTATTAATGATTTCAAGACACTGAAAGGAGTTGTTATCCAAGATTGTCCAACCTCTCGACTTCGCGGTACTAATTGGATAATGTACTAATTTATTATTATTATTATTATTATTATTATTATTAGACGTTATAATCTCTCTAATAAATAAATAAAGAAAGATATAGGAAGATATAAAATAAAGAAGTTTACATCGACATTTTCCACATTGCCTTTATGACTTTCGAAATTCCTAGCTTTTTCAGAGCTCAATATGTCGCTCCCAGTAACAATATATTTTCGTGGTCGATAAAGGGAATTAAAGTCAACTCCTTTCAAAAGTTGTAACATTTCCATTGTATGCCCACCTTAGATAAAAGTAACAATGAAAAAATTTCTTCAATAATAAATTATCAAGTTTTCCATATTATCATTATTATTATATTATTTGTTGAATTTTTATTTTCCATTGCAACTTGTAAGAAAATGTACCAGAACCCAAAACGATACATGTCTTAAAGGGTGGTTTTTTATTATTTAATTTATTATAACTTCTGGAATGTCGCGAATGTCGCGAGTGTCGACGGGGTAAAACTTGATAGAAACGTATTATTATTATGGAAAGAAAAATTATGAATACACATAAATTCCAAAAATTCCACATTTTGTTTTTAAGAGATCGTAATCAAAAATTTTTATAAAACTTAATGCATCGTAGTGTACCATAGGCGGCGTAGCAGGAATTTAGGTAAGGCACTCGATCACCCTAATATGCTAGCCCCATACTTGCATACACTGTCACACTACTTTACTCGAGTTTTCGCATTCAGACGATGCTGGTACTAGTATTGCTCTGGTTATCTATTTATATGATATGTTATTTAATTATAGAAATATTATGGGATTGTGGATCACCACATATAATAATATATCACGAGCAGATACGTTCGCTGATCGTAACTTTTACTTGATAATCTAACTATTTATTACAATCATTAGAATCATTAGAATCATTAAAATAATTAGAATCATTTTAATCATGTCATTAATACCAAAAGAATCGGAAATACCATCTTTTTCATCCTTTCCCGATATTACACCTAACCAAAAAAGTGGGCACAATTTTTCTCTTTTTTTTTGGAATTCTAATTAAAGCCTACTAATAAATCTCTCTAAATATTTAATATATCAGATAAAAAATCTTTAAAATCCAAAAAGCGTGATGAAAGTGAAGACGAACAATCTTCTGATAGAGGGTACAATAATAATGAATACATCAATAAAGATTACCGACCCTCTAAACGTACCAAAAAGAAAAAAGAAAAGGATCACTCACGATCTAGTGACGATGATCGCTCGGTTTCTAATAAGAAACGTGGCAGTGATGGGAGTCGTTATGAACGTAATCCACCTCGAAAAGAGCATTATTTGAATTTTGAAGAAAGAAAGAGAAGATATAAAGAAAATTTATTTGTAATTTATCAACTTTATTTCATAATAATATATAATAAGATGCAATATGATTGAATAAAGTTTTTTTTGAAATTTAATTAGAGAGCACTTCCTGAACAATCATCATCATCCACTATTCTTGAACAAGAGAAAAAACATGAAGAAAGTTCCAAGCCAATTGAAAAAATTCCAAAAGTATTTTATTATTATATACATAATGAAATTTGGATTATAAATAATTTAATAATTTATTAATTCCATGTTTCATTGATTATTATAAAGGAATTTAGACATTTGAATCCTTTTAAACCTGTAAAAGAAAAGGAAACCAAAAAGTTTGTTTAATTTTTTAATTATATATATTTTTTTTAATAATAAACAATTTTTTATAACATTTATTATTTATTTTTATAATTAGGAAAAAGAAAGGTAGTTCAAAGGAACAAAAAAAGGGAAAAGAAAAAAGTAAACTTGTTGATTCTATGAATGAACAGGAAGAAATTTCTGAAGAATTTATAAGAGAGAAGATAAAATATTTTAATGTCCAATTGGATCTGGTATATTAATTATTTCTGAATTGTTATGTTTTATAATTATTATTATTATTTTAACCATTTTTATGATTATAAATTTATATTTTAGAATCCATATGATATTAATTTATGGTTAGAATTTATTGAATTTCAAGAAAAAAATTCACAATTTGGAAAATCCAAAAAAGCAGATGCAGCTGATATAAGATTAAGCATTAATGAGGTCAAGCTTAGTATTTTTGAAAGAGCCCTTGAAGTTAATCCTAATAATCCAACTTTACTTTCTGCCTATATGAAATGTTGCGAACAAATTTGGGAGTGTGTATTATTATTCATTATATAATAATCTATTTATTTTAATCAATTATTTTTTTATTCATTCATTTTTTTTTTTATTCCAGTGTACCAAAATTGCTCACAAAATGGGATCAAATTTTAAAGGAGAATTCTAGAAATATTATACTTTGGATGCAATACCTTAATTTTAGACAAACAAATCTGGTTTCTTTTACAGTTAGTCAATGCATTCAAGTTTTTGAAGATTGTTTACATTTACTTAGAAAAGAAACTTTAATTACATTTGATCCAAATGGTTGGCTATGTTTGTTTATGTTGGTTATATTGTCATGTCTTTTTTTTTGTAAGCAAAAAGAAAGGGGAGATGTAATATATAACTCAAATTTTTTTTAATATAATTTCTTTAGAGAAACTCAAATTAGAACGAATTATGATTCACATTTTTCACCGAGCATGTTTTTTCATGTATCAATCAGGTATGAACTCTTTAATAATTCTTGTTATTAATAATAATGATCATCATAATAATAATAATTATTAGTGTTATTATTATTGTTATTGGAATAATGTAGGATATACTGAAAGAGCATATTCTTGTTGGCAAGCTATAATGGAGTTGGTACTTTTTGTACCAGAAAATTTACAAAATCTAGATTTTTATGATCGTTTAATAAAATTTGAAAGTTTTTGGGAAGCTGAATGGCCTCGTTTCGGTGAAGATGTAAATATTTAATAATTTTAATATGAAGAATATTATTCATTATTTTCGTTTTTCTCTCCTATAAACTTTTTAACTTAATATTTTATTAATATTTTAGGGTGCAAAAGGATGGTCTTATTATGAAAAAAAAGGTGACTCATTTTAATTTATTTCATTAATTTGATCAATTACATTATTTCTAATATATAATTATTTTAAAGTGAGTGAGGATGAACCACATGACACCACTTTTCTAAATATTTCTCAAAATATTCCAAGTAATATATCACATGAAGGTATGCTTCTTCAAAGAAATAATTTTAATAATTTATTATTATTATATTTTTTTATTTTTTTTTTTGCCAAAAGTTGACAATTTTTTGACATTTTATTTGAATTGGCAGGTGATATTTATGAAAAATGGGTAAATTCAGAAAATATTCATGATACCGAATTGCTCTCAATTCGTACTTGTGAGTGACTTTACGTACAGAATATTTGAATATTTAATTATTTTCTTTCATTAATGCTGAAATTTTTTAATAAATATAATTTTTTTTTTAGCTGATGAATTAGAAATAGAAGACCCTTATCGTGTTACATTATTTGATGATATTCGCACATTTTTATTTGATTTAACATCTCCTCAATCGCGTAAGGAGCTTATATACGCCTGTTTTGCATTTGCTGGATTTACATTCAATCCCGGTTATTCATCTTCGAATCCATTGATTACGGACACTTTTTTGAATGTTAAGATTGCCAATGAGTCCATCGCAAATACCAATTTTTGGATGACAACTGATTCAACTAATATTATTACCAAGACTATTAAGACTACTTCAACAGAAATGACCCGAATTAATGATTATGGATTTAAATTTCCGGTAAAGACTTTTCCTCCGGACGGTTCCAATATTTTTCCATCACAGAATTGGTTCTCGGTTTTTGATGAAAAAATAGATATTATGGGCGTTAATATTAAATTTGTTAGGTAATCATTATTATGTCTTTATTATTATATAATTTTTGTTAAAATTATTTTTGTCTACCGTTGAATCTTTGTAACCTTTTGATGACGCATTACAGAAACGTTATTTATCAATTACAGCAAACTGAAATTGATAAAGATATTAAACTTTGTATGCTATTAATCGAGTATCTTTTTGATGTATCAAGGCAAGCAACATTTCATTATTTTATTTTATTTATTTATTTGTTTATTTGTTTATTTATTTCTTATTCATTTTGTTTATTTATTATTTTTTTTATTTATTTATTTATTTTTTATTCTATTTATTTATTACTTATTTATTATTTTATTTATTATTTTATTTTATTTTTTATTTTATTTTATTTATTATTTTATTTTATTTATTATTTTATTTTATTTTTTATTTTATTTTATTTTTTATTTTATTTTATATTTTATTTTATTTATTATTTTATTTTATTTTTTATTTTATTTTATTTTTAGTGACCGTAATTTGACAAAAAACATTATTAAACAGGATCAAATGAATCTCGCACTCTGGAATGGTTTTGCTCAAGGTGAATTATTATCGAATAAAATTTCAGAGGTAATTAATCATATAACTTTTATTTTAAAACGTTTTTAAATGCTTTGATTTGATCAATTTATTGTAAATTTTATTATCTTGGATACAATTCAGGCTCGTAAAGTATATTTAGGAGCGCTCACACAATATCGCACATTTCCAATACAATTTCGTTATGATGCGCCACTATTACATCTTACGTTTGCTGAAATGGAGATAGAACAAGGAAATCTTAAAACAGCAATGAGTAAATTTGATTTTTTGTTATTTCTTTAAAAAAAAATTATTTTCAATTTGGTTATATAATATATTTACATATATTATTTATATTATTTAAATTAGATATTCTTGTAAATTTGACGGAAGAACAAGGAACAATAGGTCAGGATTTTAAATTGAAAAATTCATCAATGTTCTAATTCACAATTTTGTTGTTTCGCTGTAATTTTTTTTTTTTTTTTNTATTTTATTTTATTTATTATTTTATTTTATTTTTTATTTTATTTTATTTTTAGTGACCGTAATTTGACAAAAAACATTATTAAACAGGATCAAATGAATCTCGCACTCTGGAATGGTTTTGCTCAAGGTGAATTATTATCGAATAAAATTTCAGAGGTAATTAATCATATAACTTTTATTTTAAAACGTTTTTAAATGCTTTGATTTGATCAATTTATTGTAAATTTTATTATCTTGGATACAATTCAGGCTCGTAAAGTATATTTAGGAGCGCTCACACAATATCGCACATTTCCAATACAATTTCGTTATGATGCGCCACTATTACATCTTACGTTTGCTGAAATGGAGATAGAACAAGGAAATCTTAAAACAGCAATGAGTAAATTTGATTTTTTGTTATTTCTTTAAAAAAAAATTATTTTCAATTTGGTTATATAATATATTTACATATATTATTTATATTATTTAAATTAGATATTCTTGTAAATTTGACGGAAGAACAAGGAACAATAGGTCAGGATTTTAAATTGAAAAATTCATCAATGTTCTAATTCACAATTTTGTTGTTTCGCTGTAATTTTTTTTTTTTTTTTGTATTTTTGTATTTAGATTCTATATCTGAAATAGATGTTCCAATTACAAAATTATTAAGAGCGCGAAAGGTTTATTTTGTTTAATGAAATATATCATAAATAAAATATCACTTTATACTTAAAAAATTTTCTTCACTTTTTTTTTAGTATTACTCTCAACAAATAGTTCGAGTTACGGATCCTTCAGCATCACAGAAAAATTTTCTAAATTCTTTGCACTATCATGTTTGTTATGCTTTAATGGAATGTCTTAGTCGAAATATACAACAAGCGTGTAAAATATTTGAAGAAATGTTAGAGACTTTTGAAATAAAACCAGAGAGTGAAAATGTTGAAATAGAATGGATTTATATGAAATATCCTTTTTTTAAAAAAAAAGAATTTATTTATTTATTTATAATTTGAAATTGTAAAATAATATCAATATCATTATTTATTTCTTTAACTAAATTTATTTTTTATTTATTTATACTTATGTCAAAATAATTTATCGGCATTCGACTTTATTTGGAAATCTTAATTCAGATGTCGATCATGGAAAATTATTACGAGAAGTTCTTGACAGAGCTCTTAAATTATTTCCTAATAATACTATATTTTTATTTTTATACTTTCGTGAAGAAACCCGGGGGCGAATACCTCTTGGATTACAGAAGTTTTTGAAAGAATCTTTAAAAAAGTAAATATTATCAATAATCATTTCTTGAACCATTTCTTGAACACCTCTTATATATACATAATAATAATAATTTACATAATAATAATTATAATTTAAATAATGATAATATTTTTTTTTAGGATTCCAACTCATATTTTATGGACTGTCGCAATTTATGATGAATTACATCGTCAACAACCATATAATATTGATCGTATTAGATCTTTATTTTATAAATCTTTAGAATGTTTTACGTAAGTTTTATTTTGCGTACATATAAAGAGGTTCTTGAATTGATAATAATAACAACTTAAAAATATCTATTTTTTGCATTGTTGTATTTTTTTTGTAGTACAAAAAATTCCATTTCATTGTGGTCACTTTTTATACATTTTGAAATTAATCATGGAGAATTATATCGAGCTAAAACTTTATATTATAGAGCTATAAGAGAATGTCCTTGGTCAAAGGGTAAGTACAAAACACACATATTTCAAAATAACAATTACAATATCAATATTTTTTGAGCTAATTTATTATAATTTATAACTCTTTTAGATCTTTATATGATAGCATTTCGTGAATTAAAGTCTCAATTCAAAACAGAAGAATTAGACGAAATTATGAATGTGATATTAGAGAAAGAAATCAGAATAAGAATTCCTATTGAAAATTTTATTATTACTACTATCACTACTGATAATAATAATAATACCGCATCAACAAATGAAACTGAAACAGAAACGAAATTAAACTTCACTGAATAAAATTTCAACTATTTGAGTGGCTTTGTTTTTACCCTTTTCGTTTTCTTTATTTTATTTTATCAATTATTTTTTTTTTAATAATAAATTTTTACTTCCCTTATTTTCTTTTTAAAAAATTACTTCTAAAGTAAGGTAAGTGTTTTATAGAGTGTATTTTTTTCTTTCGTCCTTCGCCTGAAGGCGTTTCTGAATTGGTTTAAAATATTTTATAATTTTTATTCTATTTTTTATTTTTTATCCTTTTAATTCACCTAATTTCTAAAGTTTATTTTTAAAAGTATATATTTTATATATTTTTTTCCGAATTCTAATTAAAAAACAAATCCCCTTCCATTATTTATCCTACAATTCACTTTGGGTGGGGCGCGTGTTTACTTTTTATTTAATATAAAATAAAAATTTTAAGGAAAGTTTACAAACAATCGTAATTTACACGAATTTCATTTATGGAATAATATGAAACCTTATTACAAAAAGGTATATTAACAGCACAAATTCATTTACCATGGTACTTATTGTTGAAGAAATTAGCATTCCAATATTTCCGCTATTAGGCAAGTAAAAAATAAAATAAAAAATAAAAAAAACTAACTTACCTTTGCCAAAAAAGGTAAGTAAAATAAAAAAAATCCATTTGCTTTTAAGTAAAAATATATATCAATACATAAAAACTATTAACTGATCTGATCTGTTGCTTTTCATTATTCACATATTAGGTTTATTACTTGGATATTAAAAACATAAAATTTATATCACTATAAGTATAGTTATTATGGATTCACAGTATCTTTGAATTCACAAGTAGAGAGAAAAAAAGAAATGATAATTGCATCAATTGCATCAAATTTTCATATGGCTCAATTCCAATTTTTCATAATTTTAATTGTAATAGAATAAAAACAAGGCTTCTGGAACAGTTACACAGAATTGTCTTTCAGAAGTTCAAAATCAAAATCATTTTTTTTTGATATGCAAGAAAATCAAATGCTGTGTTAGAGAAAATACATAACAAATGCAAATTGTGTGTTATTTTTATATTTTTATTATATAGTCAGACTTCTCTATAGTCACATCCTATATAGTTACATTATAAAAATCTCTTTATAATCACTTATTTGTTTTTTTTACCAATGGTATAATTATATATGCTTTCTTCAAAGTTACATCATTACGTCATGTCATATATTTTTATATAACTTAATTAGTTGTGTCATATACACAGGTCAAAATTCAAATATTGGGCATCTATCAAGTACCTATCAGGCACCTATCGGGTACCCGATATATTTGAATATTGGGTACCTATAGGGTACCTATCGAGTGCGAATAATATTTTTATATATATCAGGCACCCGATATCTAGGATTTTTTTTTGTAAATTTTATAATGTACCCGATATGGCAGCGATATTAATTATTATTATTTCAGACATCTGATATTACCTTCAATATCGGGTACATGATAATAAATAGTAATATCAGGTATATATTGGACACCTGATTTATTAAAAATTTTATTCAGGTTTTTCCCTATCAGGCACACAATTTGATATTTTTGGCTTATCTGTTATACAACCTATCAGATGCATATACTTAAAATTCAAGTTTTCTTGCATAAAATTAGATATACTTTAAAGTTTAGTTATTGTTTGATATGCTCATTGTATTAGATAATCTCTTTATTATTAATTAATAAATAAATNTATGCTTTCTTCAAAGTTACATCATTACGTCATGTCATATATTTTTATATAACTTAATTAGTTGTGTCATATACACAGGTCAAAATTCAAATATTGGGCATCTATCAAGTACCTATCAGGCACCTATCGGGTACCCGATATATTTGAATATTGGGTACCTATAGGGTACCTATCGAGTGCGAATAATATTTTTATATATATCAGGCACCCGATATCTAGGATTTTTTTTTGTAAATTTTATAATGTACCCGATATGGCAGCGATATTAATTATTATTATTTCAGACATCTGATATTACCTTCAATATCGGGTACATGATAATAAATAGTAATATCAGGTATATATTGGACACCTGATTTATTAAAAATTTTATTCAGGTTTTTCCCTATCAGGCACACGATTTGATATTTTTGGCTTATCTGTTATACAACCTATCAGATGCATATACTTAAAATTCAAGTTTTCTTGCATAAAATTAGATATACTTTAAAGTTTAGTTATTGTTTGATATGCTCATTGTATTAGATAATCTCTTTATTATTAATTAATAAATAAATGAAATTAAAATTAAACATTAAATCTTCGATTCAATGGTATTATTGAAACATAATTATTCTTATTCTTATTTCCTGTCCGATAATTTATCTTAATAGCTCAACCATATATTCTATGCACTGCAATAATTGAATCTTGACCTTCCTCATAGTATTCTCCATTCCACAACTCAGTATTGGATACTTCAGGCTCCATAAATTTATGCTTAAATCATATACTAGAAGAAGGCACATTTTTATACTATTTGACATATGCTAGAAGATGTGTTTTGGATCCTTTTGGAAGTGTTAGAGTATGTTCGAAGTAATATTATACCTCCCCAGGATAAATATCACTTGTTCCATCTCTATATGCTTTCCACTTCGCTAATATAATTGCATTATTTTCATGTCGTCCAGTGATTTTGGACCCAAATATTTCATTACCTATTATTAATCGTGCATGTTGGTTCATAGTTACTTCCATACATGCGTTCACATCTTTTTTTTTTCTATTATATAATGTTACATACCATTCGCATAATATTTTTTGAACCTTTTTAGAAATATTTACCTTTTCATTTGAAGGTGTTAGCATACGTCCTGGTATATATTCAGTGCCATAGATTTTATTGGACGTGTCATGTCTCAGGGAGATGAAATACTGTAACTCTTCTCTATCAAATTCATTAGTTATAGCTAAGTTGCCAGCAACTTTCTTTGGTGCAAGAAATTTAAGAGAATTCTCCAAGAGACCAGATGTCCATTGACATGAAAGATGATAATCCACAAGCAAATTTTTAAGAACAATTCACATAAGTTCGGGTTCGATCTGCTGATTACTATTAGGATATGAACCTATGAAAAGATTTGTGTTAAAATTTTATTTATTATAATTTTGTACACCCGATATGTGTGGCTTACCTATGTATCCATTTAATCGCTTATACGGGAATAACCAAAAACTATAAACAGAGCCATAATCTCGTATGCATTCAGGAATATGCATTGATAAATGGATATTACTTGTAATAAATTCAGGCCCATAGGTTCTTTCTATATTTATTGATATATCCCTTAATCTTTCTTGGGCTTCTTGTAGATCATCTTCAGTAACAAATCTAGCAACTAATAAGTTACACGCCCGAACAAAATGTCCCAATATCTTTCTATCATTATCATCTAACATGTCCCATAAAATTGTTGTTGCATATATCATAATAAAGGTCTTCCATTGGTCAGCAGTGAGTTTTGAAAATCCTTTTCCGATAACAATTTTTGGAGAGATTCGACCAATATCAGATGAAAGTTGAACATTATCCATCCTCTTTTGTACTGTACGAAGTTGCTCAGAATTTAGCTTATTTTCTTTAATAAATATGGATTGAATAATCTATACATGTCGTCAAAACTAATTTGGCCTTGACTCAACTCTTAAAATTTTAATTTTTAATTGCGTCTGACTCAATTCAATAGTTTTGACGACATGTATAGAATAATCCATTTTGCAATCCCAAGGAACAAACAATGCATTGGATCCACTACTGCAAATCTGATTGGATCCATGTAAGGGAGACGAAGCAATTCAGACCATCGCACTCCGTTTATTTTAAAATGAGCTTCTCTTGTTCCTCTGATGTCATATTTAAGCCATTCTTGAGCATATTGTCTATGTTTTTGAGGGTCTGCAGATTCTGTAATCTATTGTTCATAATTATGCATACCACTATAATGAGTTTTTTTGAACTTCTCACTATATCGACTTCTTTTCAGACACTTGTGACATTTCATTACTGCAGATCCATGCCCAAATAACTTTTGTGTAGCTGAAATATCGGAAGAACCTACTAATATTGCAACTCTTATATCGAGCCTATCTTTATTTTCATATGTTTTGGAAACTCTCCATCTTTCCCATAATTCCTTAAGTTCATCAACTATCAGGGATAAGTAATGATTAATTTGGTTCTTATTGGCTTCCTTAGGTCCAGGTAGAAAGCCTAAATAAATAATATTTTCAGGCTTATTTCTTTCTGCCCTTGGAAGATTACATGTCGAAGCATAAATAGCACCAGTGCTATGTTGTGTGTACTTAAAGGGTTGAAACCAGTCCAAATTTATTAATAATCACTGGTTGAAAATTTATAAAACCTACACCTATCGGGTACCAGATAGGTGTAGTATCCGTGCCTAATATCGTACACATATCGGGTACCCGATAGGTGTAAAAAATGTTTTTTTACACATATCGGGTACCCGATAAGTGTGAAAAATGTTTTCTCACACCTATCGGGTACCCGATATGTGTACGATATTAGGCACGGATACTACACCTATCTGGTACCCGATAGGTGTAGGTTTTATAAATTTTCAACCAGTGATTATTAATAAATTTGGACTGGTTTCAACCCTTTAAGTACACACAACATAGCACTGNTTTTCAGACACTTGTGACATTTCATTACTGCAGATCCATGCCCAAATAACTTTTGTGTAGCTGAAATATCGGAAGAACCTACTAATATTGCAACTCTTATATCGAGCCTATCTTTATTTTCATATGTTTTGGAAACTCTCCATCTTTCCCATAATTCCTTAAGTTCATCAACTATCAGGGATAAGTAATGATTAATTTGGTTCTTATTGGCTTCCTTAGGTCCAGGTAGAAAGCCTAAATAAATAATATTTTCAGGCTTATTTCTTTCTGCCCTTGGAAGATTACATGTCGAAGCATAAATAGCACCAGTGCTATGTTGTGTGTACTTAAAGGGTTGAAACCAGTCCAAATTTATTAATAATCACTGGTTGAAAATTTATAAAACCTACACCTATCGGGTACCAGATAGGTGTAGTATCCGTGCCTAATATCGTACACATATCGGGTACCCGATAGGTGTAAAAAATGTTTTTTTACACATATCGGGTACCCGATAAGTGTGAAAAATGTTTTCTCACACCTATCGGGTACCCGATATGTGTACGATATTAGGCACGGATACTACACCTATCTGGTACCCGATAGGTGTAGGTTTTATAAATTTTCGACCAGTGAATCCTAAATTCGAGGTAGCAGTTTCTGGACTAAAAAATTTGCTACCATCGAAAGGAAATGAATTTCATACTTTCCCATCATATATATTAGCATAGATATTACTATCATAATTTCTTGTGTCCGATTGGTCTAGTATTTTTTCAAAGCCAGATCTCTGATATAAGATACTTAATTGTTGTTTAATTGAGAGCTTAGGGTATAGCATTTTAGGAATTGCTACCATATTTTCATATTTCTTTTGAGGGAGGAGAGCTTATTATTACATAAATTCTTTCGGGAAGGTATTAGATTGTTTAGATATTCTTCATAACAGCAATGCATAATTGCTAACTTATTGTTTTCCATATTATTGCATACAATCTTAGAATCATATAATTTATGACAGTTTGTGCAAACTGCCATCCTTAATTTTAGTTGAAAAATTCTTAACCTTTTTTTTGCTAAAAATAAAGAAGCAGGAAATTTCCAAAACTTATAATCGTCAATCATCTTAAGGGTATGGTTTAAAAACTTAATTAAGGTCTCCAGGTATCCGATATTTTTGTTGAAACTTAAATAATCACAAAAGTATCTTTACGTCTAATTTATCTTTTAATTCTACTCCTTCATAGCATTCATCCTCTTCTTCCAGCTCAGGTGAAACAAACAATTTATCATCATCTTTAAATACTTCATCATCCAAATCCATATATTCATTTTCTAATTCTACTTCTACTTCTAATTCATCATCGTTACAAATAATTTCTTCATCATCACATTCTTCTAAGTCGTCAATTAATTCATTATCATCATCTTCTATATCAAACAAAAGTTCATTATCAAATATATCGAGCATTTCATTCATGCATGGTTTGTGAAATTGATCATTTCTTGAACGAGATGATGATACCACAACTATTTCTTCATCAAGATCCAACCCTGTAAGCATATTATTTATTGACACGTCTCTATTTAACTTAGGTACATCAAGTGTCGGTGAACTTCTTTTTCTTTTCTTACTATTTTTATTTGATGACATATCTTTATTCACTTGAGTTTCGTTCACTTAATTAAGAAAAATAAATATTATAAATGTTACACAAGTTAAAAATTGATATATCGGGTACCCGATATGGCTATTTGTCTGCCCGATATACAAAGTTATTTCAACAATTTACTTACCTCTATAATTAAACTTTCTTATTTCGATCATTGCTAATTGAATCTTTCTTTCTTTACTAAATTTCCACATAATTTTATCATTAGTATGCTTTTTCTGGGTCTTTCCTTCAACTTCTTTTCCTTCACAGGCCATACAATTACAAATGTATTTGTATTTTTTATTAAAATTTGTCCAATCAAATGAAGGAGATTCCTTCCGGGCAGTCGATTTTTGAGTTTTGTTTTTTGAGTAAGTCATTTTATTCAAAAGATAAATAAATTATATATTAGTCAAAGTTCTTTAATAAATTTATTTTCAAAAAATGTTCTCTAAAATATTCACATAGTCAAATACTTGCTTTTTTATAATGCGCAAAAATTATTTACAGATGATACGCGTCTTTAAAATTCGTGTAAAGATGATATGCGTCATTTTAAAATTAGAGAAATTTTATTTAGTTAATGTATTTTTTTATAGTAAAGTTTATATTTATAATTATATATATAGTATATATACAGTCAACTCACTCTACAACGAATTTAGTGGCTGGACCAATCAGGCCTTCGTTATAAAAAAATTCGTTAATCTTATAACGAAATTCAAAAAAAAATCCGGTATAACGTATAACGAATATTTTTAGAAATTCGTTATTTATTTTATTAATAAAATCGAAATTATAATTTTATTAATTTGTTATTATTTATTACTATACTAAACAGTCACTGGACAATTCCGGTGATCAATTTTTATTAATTAAAATTTTTGTGTAACTTTAGTAAGGTGAACTTCGATCATATTAAAAGTCAATTAATAATGCAAAATCGATCACTATTACTAAAATAAAAGTCATTCTTCTTGTCTCGCTCTATACAGTAGTTTTATTTTTTGAACATTTTATTATATAAAAATAAGTTGTAACAAATAAAAAAGTTGAGCCTTTTCTGGTCTCTTTTTTGGAAGATCCTTTTCAAGTAAGAATTTTTTAGCTTAGTTTTCAATTGAATATACAAAAAAAAGACCGGTACTTTTTATACGTGTTGCCCAAATCCCAAATAATTTGGGATTTGAGACGCCAAAATGCACAAATTACTAGTATTTGGGATTTGGGATTTGGGATTTCAGCAAAAAATACTAATTATAATTTGGGATTTGGGATTTGGAATTTTGGCATTTGGGATTTCGGCATTTGGATTTTGAATTTGGGCGGCAGGTATAGTACTTTCACTTTCATTAGAGCGCGAAAGTTGATTTAGGTGTAGATTCCAAAGAAAACATATGTAATTATTTATTTATAATAAAATAATAATAAAAATACTATTGTTATTTATTATTTATTTATAAAAAATATGAAAAAATATTATTCTTATTTATAATAAATAATAAAAAAATATTATTTATAATAAATAATAAAAAAATATTATCAATTCATAAAAAAAAGTTATTTATTATTATCTTTATTTTTTCTATGATTGTTCCAATAGGTTTTAATTCTTTTTATGTCCCATTCTTCAGATAATCGATCTAAATATGGTGCAATATCAGCATCGGAGGGTCTTGTAGTATTTTCAAGTAAAGATGCTAAAATTATCTTTTCTTCGTTTGAAATTATTCTTCGTCGTTTAGAGGATTGTTTTTTTTCTTGATCTATATTTATGGTAGCTTGTGTAGAATTAGATTCATTGATATTTGATCTTGCCCGTTTTTTCTTTTTTTCAGATAATTCTTTAATTGTAGTTCGAACTATACCCAAAGCTCTTCTACCTTTAGAAAATAAAAAAAATTAAGGTGCCGATAATAATTATTGTATATCAATACAAGTGTCAGTAAACATAATGTCATTATTCGAAGAAATTCTCCTGAAAATTATTAAAAATTATTATGATGGTAATGATCGTGATGATGATTAATAAAATTATAAGAATATAAATACCTTTAGTATTTCTTTTTTCAACTTCCAATACTTCTTGTAAAAAAATTTCTTTCATTCGTTCCAATCCTTTTTGGTAGCATTGTTCCAACCGTTCCAATCCTGTAGAATTTAATTGTTTTGGTTTGGTTATTTGAAAAAGAGGATGATTTATTCCTGAATCTGTTTCAAATAAAGATAATAAATTTGTTATTAAATTCCATAATGATTCTTTTCGTCTATTAATTGTTCTTTCTTTTCTGATATAATTATTGTTATCCAAGTATTCTGATAATAAAAAATCAATTCGTTCACATTCCTCTTGTGATGCCTTTATTTGAAGCTTTAGGTTTTCTTCGTTAATACAATTTCCAGTAATATTTTGTTTAATAAATTTAACACCAAATGTTTCTAATGCCTCATCAAATGTAAGAAAATGTCCTTTTCTTGTTAAATTTACAGATGGTACAAGACAAAGTTTTTCTTTTAATTGAGGATATATAGAAAGAATAGCAAGATGATGTGTAACAGATTTAGAGTAATTATTTTTTCCCGCAGATGGAAATAAAGGTGAAAATGTCGATAATCCTTCGTGTTGCATTTCATAATTGCCTACTCGTATTCCAATAAAATGTATCTTCCATATCGTATACCTGCCACCCAAATTCGAAATCCAAATGCCAAAATTCCAAATGCCGAAATCCCAAATCCCAAATCCCAAATTATAATTAGTATTTTTTGCCAAAATCCCAAATCCCAAATACTAGTAATTTGTGCATTTTGGCGTCCCAAATCCCAAATTATTTGGGATTTGGGCAACACGTATACCATATCGCCATCCATTTATAATAAAGAAACCAGACTTTTAAACAAACATTTTGTTCATTATTTCCATTATAAATTTCTTCAAATTTGATTTTTTTTTTATAACAATATATATGCAATGCGATTCCTACGGCTACCCATAATAATTCCAGAATTCGTCTTGTTGATCGATAATCTACTACACTTTCAAATTTATCTAAAAATCNACAATTTCCAGTAATATTTTGTTTAATAAATTTAACACCAAATGTTTCTAATGCCTCATCAAATGTAAGAAAATGTCCTTTTCTTGTTAAATTTACAGATGGTACAAGACAAAGTTTTTCTTTTAATTGAGGATATATAGAAAGAATAGCAAGATGATGTGTAACAGATTTAGAGTAATTATTTTTTCCCGCAGATGGAAATAAAGGTGAAAATGTCGATAATCCTTCGTGTTGCATTTCATAATTGCCTACTCGTATTCCAATAAAATGTATCTTCCATATCGTATACCTGCCACCCAAATTCGAAATCCAAATGCCAAAATTCCAAATGCCGAAATCCCAAATCCCAAATCCCAAATTATAATTAGTATTTTTTGCCAAAATCCCAAATCCCAAATACTAGTAATTTGTGCATTTTGGCGTCCCAAATCCCAAATTATTTGGGATTTGGGCAACACGTATACCATATCGCCATCCATTTATAATAAAGAAACCAGACTTTTAAACAAACATTTTGTTCATTATTTCCATTATAAATTTCTTCAAATTTGATTTTTTTTTTATAACAATATATATGCAATGCGATTCCTACGGCTACCCATAATAATTCCAGAATTCGTCTTGTTGATCGATAATCTACTACACTTTCAAATTTATCTAAAAATCGTACACCGAGAGCAGATGCCAAATCAAAAATTCCATAACTAGAAAATAACGTTACCAAAACACTAAGCATATTTTTGGATGTATGCCATTGTCCTAATAGTGGTCTTAAATTGGGCCATTCTTCACGACACTTAATTAATTTTCTAAATATGGCTTCATCACCACTTATATCAAGAAACCCTTCACCAATATTAAAATCTTCTTTATACATTGTAGCTGCATGCAAAATTTCTTTATCTTGAGTAGGAGTACCAGCAGGTTCTAGGATTATAACATTTGGTGGAGAGCATGCACATTTGGACTCCATTCTTGCAAGAATTGGAGTATGTATTATTTCCGCATCTAAATCAGTATTATATTGAATTTCACCATTATTATCTATTTTATATCCTAATAGATCTACAAATACTGAGTTAAAAGTATGTATATAATTGTGTACTAATTCAGATCCAAATAATTTACTATCACGTGTTAATTCTACAACTCTTTCTTCTTGTAAAAAATTTTCAGGTAAAATTGTCTGGAAGGCCATTCGTAATGTGGCATGTGAATTTCCACGAGTAACATCATATATATTTCCATATTGAAAGGTTGTTTCTTTAAAGTCTATATTGTCAATTACAGCTAAATTAAAAACTTTTTCATTTTTAATTAACCTTTTTGTAGGATTTGCATTACTTATTCAGGTTTTTTCTAATCTACGTTCATGACGATTTGTGTGTGAAATTATTGAACACTTGACAAGAAGTGCATGAAAAGATGAAAGTAATCTTGGTCTTCGGGATAAACTTGCCATTACTTGTGGTAACCAAATTTTAAAAGATGGAAAGGTAAAAGTTATAAAAATTGATGCTAGGAATGTAACTATTTTAATTAAATGTATATTTTTAAATTGTTTTAAAGGTTTATTTTGAGATTCAAGCTTACGATTAGTTTCTTTTAATTTTTTTTTAGAAATTATATTAATAAAAGAATAAAGAAATATTATTAAGAAAGAGGGAAAAGCATTATAATATTCTATAATTGATAAAGGTGATTCTAATTTAGATTTATTTTGCTTAAGTTTTGAACGTGATTGCCAAAGTTGATTAGCCATTTGTATTCCTATTTTTTCACATGTAGTAGAATCTAATATTTTTTCTTCGAATGATATAGGTATTTGATTTAATTTAAAAATAGTTTTAATTGTAAAAAAGCTTGGAATTTTTTGAAACGATGATGTATTTGCTATATAATATAATAAAAATTTTTTAAAAAAATATTTGATAAAAAAAAAATATTAAAAATTCAAATTAAAATACCTTCGGAATCATTTTTTGATTCTGAATTAAATTGAAGAAACTTGAGTACTGGCAATAATGTCAATAAAATTTGTTCTTGATACCTATAATTAGTTGATTGAGAAATTTGATAAATCCATTGAGCCAATAAATTTAAGCTTTTCATTGTATCTTCTCGATGATAACCATCTTTAATACAATTTGGAGGTTTTTTACATCGACCAGGTCTAGTATATATATGTCCTCCATTTTTTTCGTAACATTCACAACAAACAAATCTTGCTGATTTTACTTTACCAAATGCAAGTTTACATATTTCATTATAATTAGCAAGTGATGAACAAATTTTTTGTCCCACACAAGGAATTTGAATAGGTTTGCCATTAATGATCCAAGAATGTTTTCTGCAATCATTACCACGGCTAAAAAAATAATAATAATTGCCACAAAATAAGCAATGTCGCTTGTGGATTATACTTTCGTGAGTGTTTTTAAGTTGTTTATCTCCTTTGTCATGTAATCTGTTTTGATCAAAATTAAAATGACTACTACAAACACCTAAATTTTCTAATTTTCCTCCAATATCTTCTACTACTTTCTTATCTATTTGCCAAATTCCAATAAGTTGCCATAATTTTCGAAGATTTTGTGTACTTTTACACCGTTGAATGGTTCCATCAATTTTATCAATAACAACACATGATATTAATGCTAGTGAATTTTTTTTTTTTATTGTAATATCTATATCATCATCAGTTGTTTCGACAAAATTATTAATATCTTCATTTTCAGCAATACTTTCATTTATCAAACTACTTGTATCACTAGAAGATTCATATTCTTTTGCACGAAGAAAAGCCTCAATGTCAAATGTAATTGGTTCTATATTGCAAGTTTCATCTATATTATAAGTATTATTAAGTTCTTCTTCATTTATATTATAATTTTCTTCATATAAAAAATCATTAAGAAAATCTGGTGAAGATTTAAAAAATTCATCACTATTCCGGGATGTCATTTTTATTAATAAGATCCTTTTTACATAGACGTTTTATGATTTCTGAAATAATTTTATTAAATCATAAAAATTATTAATGTGACATTTAACTATTATCACTTGACCTGATAAAAATATAGATGTGTTGCAAAATCTATTTAAAGTTACGAATTTATTTTAGTTTCATATGAAAAAATATTTTTTTACTATTTATGCAAGTTGTAATTAAAAATTTTGGTCGATCACTTACGGAATTGTCCAGTGACTGTAAATACAATATATTTAATAATCATCATTAAAATCATCAATAAAACTATCAAGATTACTTTGTTAAAAAAGTGATATCTTACAGCTTCTTTTTTTAATTTTTTCACATATTTGATTTCATCTTTTTTTATATCAAAATTCTTTTTTTTGTGCCGCTGTAAGCGACTTACGTTTGTTTTTTTGACATTTCAAAGAAAAAAGATACAAAAAATAAAAAAAAAGATATTTTATTCATTTTTATTATAAATTATAGATTAATAAAGATAACTTTCAAAATTACTGTTATTTGTAACGATAGAAGTTGTAAATACCTTCTTAATTTTCGTTATAATTATTTTATTGAAAATCCTTCGTTTTACAGAAAAAAAATTCATTATAACTATAAAATTCACTATATTATATATATATGACCACTATACATGTTCCCAAAATTGATTTTGGATTTTTGAGGTATTTCGACTTTTTGAGATTTATGCAGAATTCATTCTATATATGGAAGTAAAAAAGTACCCAGTTATATGTATCTTCAATCAAAGAATAAATCTGGGTGGTCAAAAAATTTCGGGTTTTAAGTAAAATAATTTCGTCTTCTATGAAAAACTATTTCGGCTTTTTTCTCCAAAATTGCAATTTTAGGGTCCCAAAATAATTTTGCGTGCAAGTATAATGACCACCAGATAAACTTCGTACAATGTTATAGCATAATTAATTAGACAAATTCNATTAATAAAGATAACTTTCAAAATTACTGTTATTTGTAACGATAGAAGTTGTAAATACCTTCTTAATTTTCGTTATAATTATTTTATTGAAAATCCTTCGTTTTACAGAAAAAAAATTCATTATAACTATAAAATTCACTATATTATATATATATGACCACTATACATGTTCCCAAAATTGATTTTGGATTTTTGAGGTATTTCGACTTTTTGAGATTTATGCAGAATTCATTCTATATATGGAAGTAAAAAAGTACCCAGTTATATGTATCTTCAATCAAAGAATAAATCTGGGTGGTCAAAAAATTTCGGGTTTTAAGTAAAATAATTTCGTCTTCTATGAAAAACTATTTCGGCTTTTTTCTCCAAAATTGCAATTTTAGGGTCCCAAAATAATTTTGCGTGCAAGTATAATGACCACCAGATAAACTTCGTACAATGTTATAGCATAATTAATTAGACAAATTCGTTATATCAAATTTTTTTTATTATAAAAAAATCGGGACCCTATCAAATATCTGTTATATCAAAAAATTCGTTATATCAAAATTCGTTGTAGAGTGAATTAACTGTAGTAATGATTTATATTTATTAATATAACAATAGTACTAAATAATTTATATTATTATATTAAAATTAATATGTTACACATTACTCCTCTGATCTGCATATAAGTAAACAGATACCTATTTTTCATTATTTTTCATTATCATTAATATCATCTCTTTCTCTTTAATATGTATAACACCTCCTTGCGGCCCATTTCTATTCATTTCTTTAAAATACATATAATATTAACAATACTATATTATACATATACCATAATTTTTACAGTGCAGAACCTCTATAACCAAAAAAATGTTTTTCTTAAATTAAATAATAAATACTTGTCAAATATTTTAAAAAATATTATTTTTGAATTCCAGACATTAAAAGGAAGCGAATTAGCATATTTTTTATATTTTTCCAATTTTGAATAGGCTTACACGTGATTTTTGATCAATAAAATTTATGCATGTGATCATAGATATTGTATAAATAGTGTAATATTTGCAGTAAAAAAATATAAATCATATCAAAGAGTACCTGATGATATTTATATTGAATTAAAAGATACCTTTAAATAAAATAAATAATATTTTTACTATTTTTATATATTTCCCAATTTTATTTTATATATTTTTTAGAGAAAATTTATTTCTCACCCCCATATCCTTTATAATTGTCACATTGCATCACGCCCCCTGAATATCAATTTTTATTATATTTTTTTTGGACTTAGTTTTTTTTAGGGTTAGAAAACCCTATTTGTCACATATTATTTTTCACATAGTAATCACCTGATAATCTTTTGGTAATCACATGAAAGCAATCTTACTCGAGTAAAAATAGGGGGGTGAGCAATATTTCATCTCACCCTGGGTGAGGAATAACATTACCCTATTTTTTATATGTAATTTACCTGACTTTAAATGTTAATAGCTTCTTTAAAAATAAATTTTATAAAATTTAAACCAATAATTCTGAAAGAGCAAGTCAATATCTATCATGATTATTGGATAAAATTTCTATTTTAAGTCTGTGTCACATGTTTTAGTCTTTTAAAGTTGATCTTATTTTAGGGTAAAAATTTTTGGTTATAGAGGTTCCGCACTGTATAATAAAAAAAACTCTTTCCGCTTATCAATTTTTTTATTAAAATTTTATATATAAAAATTTTTTATTTTTTATCGAACGATAACAAAATTTATTCGGGACCAGGTCTAAGTTATTAACTTGCTTTTAAATTCTTTCCTTCCTGCGAGCAAAGAAGTTTGTGAGGTTCTGAGAGGGAGTTTAAAGGTTTGCGAAAGCTTTTACCTGGCATTGCTAATATTAAATGGTAACATAATTAAGAAAGGACAGCCCGACAAGACGAAGTAGACGGAGGTAACGACACACCATGCTCTCTCCAAGCTTAGCTTTACTATGAGAAATGCATTTCCTAAACTCCATAAGAACCTTGGGTCCTTCCGTAAGACCACTCTTATTGCAATGGGATTGGTGAAAACTGGCGGATAGATAAAATACTCTCTTAAAGTGAAAGGATAACTATCTCACAGATTGGGGCAGAGATATAAACGTAACTGGAGTCCTGAAGAAATAAAAACTGTGTTATCTGTTGCGATGGCTAGACGACATGGACCTTACGAATTTTCTGACGGTTGGGTTAGATATTACGGCTTTAGCGGAAGCCCCTATTTAAAAAGATAATACAAATTGACGATAATTTTTAGTGGCGCAATAATAACAAAATTCGGGGGAATTTAAAAATATGGGTTAACCTTGACATAATATTGTACTACATGTACTGTATATAGATAGTAATTAAAAGGCTGAAATTAATATACATGGCATTACATATTAATTATTTATCAGTTCGCATATTGATAACAAAATTTACCTTTTTAGGAGGATAATAAATTTAGTATTAAGAAGTTATTTTTAGAAGTTTATGTGATCATGTATTTCTTCTAAATTTAGATTTAAAAATTTAAAAATCTGTAAGATAATTTTACTAGTATAGAAGTTAATGTAGGGGATAGGTTTATAGTCTATTCCTTGTTTACAGAAGAATAATTTTTTAATATGTGGGGTGGGATGTCGTTCCCTTGGTAGGAGAAGGAGTAGGGATTACAAAAATTAGTTTTTTCCTTTTTTTGTTTTTGTTGCAGTGCACCAATGGGATATATTCCATGCGGTTAGGGTGAGATGAAGATATCGCTGTTATAGATTAAACTGACCCTCGTAAGAGTCTCGGTTGGACAGTTTCGAAGTAGTTCGAAATGGAGGTCTATAGCCACTCTACGGTAGTTGGGTATGCCATNGGCTGAAATTAATATACATGGCATTACATATTAATTATTTATCAGTTCGCATATTGATAACAAAATTTACCTTTTTAGGAGGATAATAAATTTAGTATTAAGAAGTTATTTTTAGAAGTTTATGTGATCATGTATTTCTTCTAAATTTAGATTTAAAAATTTAAAAATCTGTAAGATAATTTTACTAGTATAGAAGTTAATGTAGGGGATAGGTTTATAGTCTATTCCTTGTTTACAGAAGAATAATTTTTTAATATGTGGGGTGGGATGTCGTTCCCTTGGTAGGAGAAGGAGTAGGGATTACAAAAATTAGTTTTTTCCTTTTTTTGTTTTTGTTGCAGTGCACCAATGGGATATATTCCATGCGGTTAGGGTGAGATGAAGATATCGCTGTTATAGATTAAACTGACCCTCGTAAGAGTCTCGGTTGGACAGTTTCGAAGTAGTTCGAAATGGAGGTCTATAGCCACTCTACGGTAGTTGGGTATGCCATACGGGTAACCAATCCTTAGCTAGCAAGTTTTTATTCTATAATGTTTTTTAGTTTAAGTTGCTGAATTGTAATGTATATTAAAATTCTATGAATAAAAACAAGCCCTTACTGGCGTTTTAAAACCATAAAACCATAATTTTTATAATAATATAATAAAAAACTCTTTCCGCTTATCAATTTTTTTATTAAAATTTTATATATAAAAATTTTTTATTTTTTATCAAACGATAACAAAATTTATTCGGAGCCAGGTCTAAGTTATTAACTTGCTTTTAAATTCTTTCCTTCCTGCGAGCGAAGAAGTTTGTGAGGTTCTGAGAGGGAGTTTAAAGGTTTGCGAAAGCTTTTACCTGGCATTGCTAATATTAAATGGTAACATAATTAAGAAAGGACAGCCCGACAAGACGAAGTAGATGGAGGTAACGACACACCATGCTCTCTCCAAGTTTAGCTTTACTATGAGGAATGCATTTCCTGAGCTCCATAAGAACCTTGGGTCCTTCCGTAAGACCACTCTCATTGCAATGGGATTGGTGGGAACTGGCGGGTAGATAAAATACTCTCTTAAAGTGAAAGGATAGCTATCTCACGGATTGGGGCAGAGATATAAACGTAACTGGAGTCCTGAAGAAATAAAAACTGTGTTATCTGTTACGATGGTTAGACGACATGGACCTTACGAATTTTCTGACGGTTGGATTAGATATCACGGCTTTAGTGGAAGCCTCTACTTAAAAAGATAATACAAATTGACAATAATTTTTAGTGGCGCAGTAATAACAAAATTCAGGGGAATTTAAAAATATGGGTTAACCTTGAATTCATAGTGACATAATATTGTACTACATGTACTGTATATAGATAGTAATTAAAAGGCTGAAATTAATATGCATGGCATTACATATTAATTATTTATCAGTTTGCATATTGATAACAAAATTTATCTTTTTAGGAGGATAATAAATTTAGTATTAGGAAGTTATTTTTAGAAGTTTATGTGATCATGTATTTCTTCTAAATTTAGATTTAAAAATTTAAAAATCTGTAAGATAATTTTACTAGTATAGAAGTTAATGTAGGGGATAGGTTTATAATCTATTCCTTGTTTACAGAAGAATAATTTTTTAATATGTAGGGTAGGATGTCGTTCCCATGGTAGGAGAAGGAGTAGGGATTACAAAAATTAGTTTTTTCTTTTTTTTGTTTTTGTTGCAGTGCACTATACATGTCGTCAAAACTAATTTGATCTTGACTCAACTCTTAAACTTTCAATTTTTAATTGCGTCTGACTCAACTAATTGCGTCAATTACTAATAAAAATTAAAATTTGCCTTGACTCAACTTCAATTTTTCTCAATTTTAATTGCGTCTGACTCAATTCAATAGTTTTGACGACATGTATACAGTGCACCAATGGGATATATTCCATGCGGTTAGGGTGAGATGAAGATATCGCTGTTATAGATTAAACCGACCCTCGTAAGAGTCTCGGTTGGACAGTTTCGAAGTAGTTCGAAATGGAGGTCTATAGCCACTCTACGGTAGTTGGGTATGCCATGCGGGTAACCAATCCTTAGCTAGCAAGTTTTTATTCTGTAATGTTTTTAGTTTAAGTTGCTGAATTGTAATGTATATTAAAATTCTATGAATAAAAGCAAGCCCTTACTGGCATTTTAAAACCAAAACCATAATTTTTATAATAAAAAAAAACTCTTTCTCTCCGTTCGTAATTACTCAAAATCTGCAATAGTAAAATTAATATTTTTTTTATAATTATTTAGTCGAAGGTTAAGCCCAACCGGATAAGACTATCTAGCATGGGTAGTTTATAAAAAATATATGAAACTTTGCCTACGAGTTTGGTTCTGGTTTCTTTGACGAAAGGTGTAAACGGCGAATTTTACTTTCTTCTCAGAAATAGTCTTCGTGTGGATAAGCCCTGAGATAAACGGCGGTCGGTTGTGAAAGGCGACCAGACTGCCTTTTCTGCGTTGACGGTACTATTTCGAATGAATACTGGAAACAAAGAAGTTTTCTGGAGCTGTTTAATTTTTGTCTGGTAGCGAAACGGGTCTGCGTCACAAAATTCTTCCTCTTTTTCATGGAATACTTTTTGGGGGAGAATGTCAAATTTCGGTTTGACCTGAATCGTTGATCTTGTAGATCTAGGTGGTGATGCATTGATGAAATTGGGTGATACGTTGATATCTAAGGGGATAATCAGTGGTAATGGTGTGTAATGTGATAAATTGTGGGAGGACGGGAGAGTGAGATGTAAAGGTGATGAGTTGGGTTGGATAGGTCAGATGATTTGAATTTGGCGGGTGGTTAGTTGGGAAATGTGTAAGATGGTGAGTTGTAAGTTTGGTGGGTTGTATATTAGTAATGACTTTGTGGGGTGGGATGTTATTTCCTTGGTAGGTGATAGTTGTTAGGATTACAAAAAATTTCTTTCTTTTGTTGCAGTGCACCAATGGAATATATTCCATGCGGTTAGGGTGAGATGAAGATATCGTTGTTATAGATTAAACCGACCCTCGTAAGAGTCTCGGTTGGATAGTTTCGAAGTAGTTCGAAATGGAGGTCTATAACCACTCTACGGTAGTTGGATATGTCGTACGGGTAACCAATCCTTAGCTAGCAAGTTTTTATTCTGTAATGTTTTTTAGTTTAAGTTACTGAATTATAATGTATATTAAAATTCTATGAATAAAGGCGAGCCCTTACTGGCATTTTAAAATCAAAAACCATAATTTTTATAATAAAAAAACTCTTTTCGCTTAACATTTTATTGACAAAAACACGCAGTAAAATTTTGAAAAAGTTTTTTAATTTTAAATTTGTTCGTAATAATTAAACATAAGCGAGAGCGTTAGCTCTAACACTAGGTCCAAAAAGAAGGGTACTGACCATGCCCAACATATTAGGTTATCAAATGAAAGACAAAAGAACAATCTCATCCAAAGAAAAGAAACTTCTTTAAAACAGGCACAACAAAAGAAAAATGAAACAATCGCTATCGACACTATCCAAACTACAGAAAATATGGAATTTGAAAATATTCCCCAAGTAATTATTGAAATAACCCCCAGTACAAGTAAAGGAAAAGAGAGATTGGAAGAAAATATAATCGAAGAAGATATTGAAATTAAAGATACCACTAACATAACCGATAAAGGGAATGTACAGTGACTTACAAATGTACTGCAACACCTAAAATTTTGTTTTTAAAAAATTCTATGTCGCAAACCATCGATTTTGGAATAATAGTTCTTATACTCATTTTAATCTTTGAGATTTGGAAATTTTTTGAGAACTGTTTGATATCAAATTAATAA
>PQFF01000318.1:9560-24822 GCA_003547095.1 Diversispora epigaea | reverse complement strand
AAAATGCAATTCATTTTTGTCTTTGAGGTTACTTAGTACCATTTTCAACATTTACTTATAAAATAAAAAGTTTTATATGTCAAAACGATCGCTGATTTTATATATAATTATATTATAATTATTATTTTTATAAAAAAATATAATTTTTATAATAAATCATATATAAAATCGACGATTGTTTTGACATATAAAACTTTTTATTTTATAAGTAAATGTTGAAAATGGTACTAAGTAACCTCAAAGACAAAAATGAATTGCATTTTCTGTAAAAATCTCAGAATTATTTAATTAAAATTAAGTGAATAATAACCGTTTTAAGTTTTTTTATTTGTTCGAACTTTAAACGTGTATTATTCTCTCAATTTTAATATAATAAGTCTGAAATTTTGACAAAAGATGCGTTATATTCTTGGCTTTGAGGTTACTTAGTACCGTTTTTAAGATTTACTTATAAAATAAAAAAGTTTTATATGTAATGACCATTGATAATTATTTCCGATCCCTATATTATGAAATAATTATACCAATTAATAATAATAAACTATTAGTTGAACTGATGGTTAAACTAACGGTTGAACTGGTGGTTGAACCAATAGTAGAACCGATAGCAGAACCGATAGTGGAACTGACGGTTGAACCAAGGTTTAAACCGATAGTAGAACTGATGGTTGAACTAAGGTTTAAACCATAGTGGAACTGACGGTTGAATCAAGGTTTAAACCGATAGTTGAACTGAAGTTGAAAACTGCGGTTCGGTTCGACTCAAGTGTCCAACCGATGGTTTTTGAACCGAACTGAACCGAGTCGGACCGATAACATCACTAGATACAAGTCACGAGTAATTTGCGTATATCTATCGTTCAAAGGAAAATTCACGATGCAATTAATAGCATTATACGCTCCCACAAAAACGACTAAACATAAAAGAACTAAATCAATGGATTGGTAATAAAATCGGTGAGGTTATCAGTAAAAAAATGATATCTTTTACTTTGGGAGATTGGAATGCAGTCCCTAACCTGAGGAAAGACCGATGGCCGCAGGGAAGAATCTCGACGCCAGAAAATTCCATACTCAAAACTATAATAGAAATAGGATATGAAGACGGTCAACAGTTCGTTAAAGAAGAAGGGATGCAATA
Organism: Diversispora epigaea; assembly: GCA_003547095.1. Classification (NCBI taxonomy): domain Eukaryota; kingdom Fungi; phylum Glomeromycota; class Glomeromycetes; order Diversisporales; family Diversisporaceae; genus Diversispora; species Diversispora epigaea. The sequence goes on along the minus strand of PQFF01000318.1, from coordinate 23,681 downwards.
TACATTTCATGATCATAGAGAGAATGACTTACAATGCGCAAGTAGAATAGACCAAATTTGGATACATCCGGATTACATAGATAAAATAAGTGATTATCAGGTGATTGACACGGACATCAGATCATCGCATGGTGTTAATACATATAGACGCTGAGCAATGGTGGGACAACAAACAATATAGAGCTATTACCAAGAAAAAAAAGAAAAAGAAAAGTCTTTGGAATTTAAGAAAGGCACGTGATGAGCATTGGAACAAGTTTGGAAAACTATTAGACACCAAATTGGTAATGGAAAAGGGCTTAATAGATGGGAGAAATACAGTAGAAATGGAGTGGGGAAAACTGAAATCAGCAATTGTCAAAGTTGGTAATATGACGTTCCCTAAATCTAAAGAACTAAAAAATAGAGTAAATATACTAAAAAACAAACATAAAGACTTTTGGTTATTAAAAGCACTATCACGAATTCATCGCATCGATAAGTTAAGGATGATTAAAGGCTTTTTAGCGCGAGAAATACAAATCAAATTGGAACAAACTATTAAAGAAATCAACGAGAAAAAAGATAAACTAATTAATCCATTCCCTAACAATGACGATGAATGTAAAGAATGGATCAAACAAGTGAGAAAATTATGGACAACTATAAAAACATTAATCAAGAATGATCTAACTAATAAAAAGAATAAACGAATACAGTTTTATATTAAAAGACGCCAAACACAACTAGAAACCTCTCCAACAAAGATGATTTCTTCGGCACTTGAACGAGAATAACAAAGAATTATATTAGATAAAATAATTAAGATAAAAGATAATGATACAATCCACGTAATTACGACGCCAGAAATGATTAAAAAGAAAGTACAAACACATTTATATAAATGGACATCAGACCCTAGAGATGGGCAACCCATTTTGACAACTCGTTGGATTAAACAATATGCTCCAAAAGAAAGTATATCATCGACAATATATGACTCTGTTGTAGAGCAAATAACAGTACAAGAAGTGGTAGAGACTCTGGCTGGGTTTAAAAACGCGAAAGCACCGGGACCCTCTCTCATACCTTACGAAATCTATAAACATATGCCTGATAGTGGTCTAAAAAGCATAACAAAAATTTTTAACGAAATAATAGAAACAGGTGATGTCCCGTTAGAATAGACTAACAGTAACATAGTGCTCATTCCAAAACTGAAGGATTGAGAAGGCAATCTGGAAATAACCAGACCTATTATGCTGATGGAGACAATAAGGAAAATATTTACCAAAATATTAAACAACTGATTATCAAAAGTATTATCAGACAACAAAATCCTATCGGAAAACAATTGGGTGGGTCTTCCAGGAGGAAGAACGACATACCCCATACACATATTAAACAATCTTATGGAAGATGCTAGGGAAAAAAATAAAGAAGTGTGGCTTCTGTTTCAAGATATCAAAAGAGCTTTTGATTCGGTGGATACTAGTATGTTAATTAAATCTATGGAAAGGCTTAAAATTCCTTCAAAATTAATAAATGTACTAAACGATATAATAATACATAGAACAGCATAAGGAATTACTGAATATGGCAATACAGAATTATATAAAGTAGAAGAGGGGTGGACCAAGGGGATAGTATCTCACCATTATTATGGTGTATATTCTATGATCTATTATTATGTGAAATCGAAAGGTTGGGAATGGGATACAAAATGGCTACCGTATGGGATGACAATTTAGCGAAGAAGACAACCGGCACTCTGGAAAGTCATATGTCATCATTAGCCTACATGGATAACACTATATGAATAACTGAATCGAAAGAACAGATGCAGAAAGTAATCAAAGTCATAGAATCTTTCTTCGATCTTACTCTAATCACTGTAAATGCATCGAAATCGGACTTATTGGTCTTAAATTCAGAAAACACTAGGGAAGATAATGCCTTAGATTTCGTGGAATCAAAGCTAATGCCTCACGATCAAAAGTCTTCAGTAAAATACCTTGGAGTTTGGATTTCGGCAGACGGGAAAAAAGTGGAACAAAAGAAACGATTAATTAAAAAGATGGTCAAATCAACGAATATATTAAGAAAAAAACAGTTGACCGATAAACAGATTAGATATATTGTGAATCACGTGATCTTTCCACAGATAGAATATTTAATGACGAACATGGTGTTAAGTGAATCGGTAAAAACAGAAATAGATATCAAAATAAAAGGATGCTTTAAAAATGTTGTGGGTTTTGCATCTTCTTTACCTGACAATATATTATATTCACATTGGGGATATAGGTTGTTTAGCATAGAGGATAGGCATGTACAACTATACTTGCACGCAAAATTATTTTGGGACCCCAAAATTGCAATTTTGGAGAAAAAAGTCGAAATAGTTTTTCATAGAAGACGAAATTATTTTACTTAAAACCCGAAATTTTTTGACTACCCAAATTTATTCTTTGATTGAAGATACACATAACTGGATACTTTTTTTACTTCCATATATAGAATGGATTCTGCATAAATCTCAAAAAGTCGAAATATCTCAAAAATCCAAAATCAATTTTGGGAACATGTATATATACAACTACATGCTACCGAATTAATGAATCGATTAAACATGAATAATAACTGTGGTATTACAATGAAAATACGATTACAGGACTTACAGAATAAAATTTGGTCAGGGGAACAGCTATGGACACTGCACGCTGACACATGGAAAGAAATCAACAAACCCGGATTAAATGGAAAAATANAAAGATGGTCAAATCAACGAATATATTAAGAAAAAAACAGTTGACCGATAAACAGATTAGATATATTGTGAATCACGTGATCTTTCCACAGATAGAATATTTAATGACGAACATGGTGTTAAGTGAATCGGTAAAAACAGAAATAGATATCAAAATAAAAGGATGCTTTAAAAATGTTGTGGGTTTTGCATCTTCTTTACCTGACAATATATTATATTCACATTGGGGATATAGGTTGTTTAGCATAGAGGATAGGCATGTACAACTATACTTGCACGCAAAATTATTTTGGGACCCCAAAATTGCAATTTTGGAGAAAAAAGTCGAAATAGTTTTTCATAGAAGACGAAATTATTTTACTTAAAACCCGAAATTTTTTGACTACCCAAATTTATTCTTTGATTGAAGATACACATAACTGGATACTTTTTTTACTTCCATATATAGAATGGATTCTGCATAAATCTCAAAAAGTCGAAATATCTCAAAAATCCAAAATCAATTTTGGGAACATGTATATATACAACTACATGCTACCGAATTAATGAATCGATTAAACATGAATAATAACTGTGGTATTACAATGAAAATACGATTACAGGACTTACAGAATAAAATTTGGTCAGGGGAACAGCTATGGACACTGCACGCTGACACATGGAAAGAAATCAACAAACCCGGATTAAATGGAAAAATAATAGAGATTCTAAACAAAAGTGAACTAACATTTGAGGTGACGAACTCCAATGAATTTCCTATTTGTCCCAAAGGAGGTAATATCACTATTGAAAAATTTATGAAATCACCACGCTGGTACAATGACAATCGAATAGCCTGTCAAAAGCATAAAGTATTATTTGTAGAGCAACTACTAAACGTGAATATGATGAAAGTTCTCGAGTGGATGCGAATAGATCAAATTAAACCATCAAGCATTATACCAAAATGGTTTAAAGAATTAAGTGAAAGTATATAAAATAGATGAGATGAAATACAAAATACAGCGCCAGTTAATTCTTTTAACAGAATTAATAAAATTAACTCTAAGAATATAGAAAGACATCAAATTGTAACAGTTAAATCAGCTGTAAGCATATTATTAAGATGAGTATACAAAACACCACAAGAAAATTCAACAATAGTCCCAATTCAACATTATGTAAGCGATGTAATAGACGACATAGAGGGATCACTAATTGCACCATGTACTGGGTGTGAGTTGAATGTGCAAAGGGCAACAAGGCTTATAGATAAGGATCCGAATCAATTATCTAAAGGTTGTATAATTGATACCGATATTGAAAGGATATTTTCTCTTCCAAAAAGAAAGTCTCGATTGTCATTAAGTAACAAAAATGATAAACGTGAAAGAAATAGATTACTCTTATCCCCGTTTTCGATGGAAACATTCATGAAAGAAACAGAGCGGCAAATAACCAGGAAAGAAAGTCTTGCGAGTGAAGATACTGAACCATATTGGTAGAACTTAATTATTTTCCCGTCAGATCTAACAGTTAAAATACATAAGACGCAAGTAAGTCTAATCGAAGAAATAGCAGTAAAAATCTACACAGACAGGTCTCTCAAAACACGAAACTCATTAAATACGAAGCGGTCAGAAGGCTCGACGCACAACAGTAAAATTATGGAATTTGGCATAACCTTCGATACTACAAAAACGAGTGGTTTAATTGACCTATACGGAAGAGTAGATGGCGCACCTTCGTCCACGAGAGCGAAATTATGGGCAATATTGGTAGCAATGTATGTAACTCCTAAACAAGCCAAAGTCGAAATATATACAGATAGTTCGGCAGCCATTTGGGTGCTGCGAGGATTTCTCGAAAATAAAAAAGGCAAATCTTGGAGCAATTATAAATCCCCATTAATACTTCAAGCCATAATAGAAATTATTCAAGAAAAGAGATTAAACATAGAATTAATTAAGATCGAAGCACATAGTAGAATCAGTCTAAATGAACAGATGAATAAACTCGCTAATAAAGGGACAATCTGCGAATCGCCATATCAAATAGACATAACCCAAATAAGAGGAAGACAAACTTTCTTTAAATAGCGAAATAGTTATATAGATACCTCAACTAAAGAATTTGTAAAAAAGAAGGCAGAAATTAAATGGATAGCGCAATGGCGCTTGCAATACAGGACATACAAATGGGTGAATGAAAATATATCAAATAATACTGACTGGCAAACCACCTGGTCTATGATACATGGTACAAAAGTCGTGTCAACCTTTACTAACAAAGAAAACCAAAAGTATAGATCGTTCAATATGAAGGTACTTAATGACGAATTACCGGTTATCAACAATTTATATGTGAGGAAATCAAATGTATACAAAGACAATAAGTGTGTACTGTGCAAGTTAATGAAAGAAGACTCCTTGCACGTATTTTTTTGCAAGGGAGAAGCAATAAAAATGCAGTCCAAGTTTAGGAGTTTAATTTCGGTAGCAATATTGAAACACCAAGGAGACGCTACGCTCCACAAACTGAATAATGAGATTAACACAGCCACGTACTTTGATATAGACGCGGTGAGGTAAATCAATGGTACGATAGAAGAAACTGAATTTAGCCTAGTAAATTGTGTCCGTGGGTTATTCCCGATAGGACTCAGAACCTTGTTAAATGAAAATATTAAAGAATTAGGAAATAGAAATAGAATCATAAGTGAATGGTATAAGCAAAGTAGAGAATATCTATTTTCGGTATGGGTAAGACTATATATGTCGTCAAAACTAATTTGGTCTTGACTCAACTCTTAAAGTTTCAATTTTTAATTGCGTTTGACTCAACTAATTGCGTCTATCACTAGTAAAAATTAAAATTTGTCTTGATTCAACTCCAATTTTTCTCAATTTTAATTGCGTCTGACTCAATTCAATAGTTTTGACAACATGTATAGGTAAGACGGTGTAAACAAGTTCTAGAATGGGAGAAATTAAATGGGATAACTAAGAAAATAAAAAGGAGTAAGAGAAAGAGTATTAATATTAAACCTCCAGAATATATAGAAACTAAAAATAATCTTAATCTGTTTAAAGAAACATTAATAGGTAGAACAATTAATAATATATATAATAATAGTTCGAATTTTTTTAAAACTATTTTTTGTAAAATTGACTTCAGCGAGGCTGTAACCTCCTGAATAACGAGAATCTTAGGACTCTCTATTACGGTGGCAGGTTAGACGGTTAAAAGAAATTTATAGTCAGTTTTTATTTTATTTGTATTTTTAGTTTAAGTTACTGAATTGTAATGTATATTAAAAATAACTGAATAAAGATGAGGCCTCACTGGTCATTTAAAACCATAATTTTTATAATAATAAAAAAAAAAAACTCTTTCTCCATAACCATTTTATTGTAAAAATACGCAGTAAAATATTTGAAAAAGTTTTAAATTTTATTTTTTACAAAATTAATTATGAGCGTAAGCTCTAATACCAGGTCTAAAGCAAAGGGCAATGACCTTGCCCAAAGAGTTAAAGCTATTGATGGAAGCCAAAGAACAAATTCCCTCCAAAGAAATGTGAAAATTTTGCAAAAAGCGAAAGAAAAATTTCAGCCACCAAACGTAGAAGAAACTATTACAGAAACTGAAACTATGGAAATTGAAAATGTACCCCAAGTAATTATTAAAGCCATCCCCAGTAGAAGCAAAGGAAAACAAAAACAAGAAGATACCCCTACTGAAGAATACATCGATGAGCAGCCTGTAGAAACGACTGTACTACAGTGCAGAACCTCTATAACCAAAAAATTTAACCCTAAAATAAGGTCAATTTTAAAAGGTTAAGACATGTGACACATACCTAAAATAGAAATTTTATCTGATAATTATGATAGATATTGACTTGCTCTTTCAGAATTATCGGTTTAGATTTTATAAAATTTATTTTTTATGAAACTATTAGCATTTAAAGTCAGGTGAATTACATATAAAAAATGTATAAAATAAAATTGGGAAATATATTAAAATAGTAAAAATGTTATTTATTTTATTTAAAGAAATCTTTTATCATTAAAAATATCATCCAATGTGATTTATATTTTTTTACTGCAAATATTTACCATCTATATAATATTTTACAGTCACGTTCATAAATTTTATTGGTCAAAAATCACGTGTAAGCCTGTTCAAAATTGAGAAAATATAAAAAATATGCTAAATCGCTTCCTTTTAATGTCTGGAACCTGAAAATAATATTTTTTTAAATATTTAACAGATATTTATTATTTAATTTAAGAAAAATATTTTTTTGATTATAGAGGTTCCGCACTGTAGGAGGAAATATTGACGACAATACTTGAACTCAAGTCACCAATCCTAAAAAACAAAAGAAACAAAATGAAACAAACCCAATCTTAGTCGAAGACGATAAAGAANTTTAAAAGGTTAAGACATGTGACACATACCTAAAATAGAAATTTTATCTGATAATTATGATAGATATTGACTTGCTCTTTCAGAATTATCGGTTTAGATTTTATAAAATTTATTTTTTATGAAACTATTAGCATTTAAAGTCAGGTGAATTACATATAAAAAATGTATAAAATAAAATTGGGAAATATATTAAAATAGTAAAAATGTTATTTATTTTATTTAAAGAAATCTTTTATCATTAAAAATATCATCCAATGTGATTTATATTTTTTTACTGCAAATATTTACCATCTATATAATATTTTACAGTCACGTTCATAAATTTTATTGGTCAAAAATCACGTGTAAGCCTGTTCAAAATTGAGAAAATATAAAAAATATGCTAAATCGCTTCCTTTTAATGTCTGGAACCTGAAAATAATATTTTTTTAAATATTTAACAGATATTTATTATTTAATTTAAGAAAAATATTTTTTTGATTATAGAGGTTCCGCACTGTAGGAGGAAATATTGACGACAATACTTGAACTCAAGTCACCAATCCTAAAAAACAAAAGAAACAAAATGAAACAAACCCAATCTTAGTCGAAGACGATAAAGAATCGATTGCCTCCTATGATACTGAAGACAGTAATTAGGCTAACTGGAGAAAAGAACTCGACACGAGAAAATATAAACTTTGGACTTATGTGGAAAAAATTTCCGGAAAGAATGCTGGAGAAAAAATTAAACATGTAAAAGAATCTTTGTTGGGTAAAACTAAAGCTATAATGGTCTTTAGAGAAACCTATAAAAAAGACAACATGATTTCTGCACTCTTTGGAGACAAAGAACAAATAGCACTTGCTCAGGAGGTACATGTAGGCGCAAATGCATTAAAACCCACCTACATGCATAGAGCACAAATGTTCAAAAAGAATGTAGACAATGAAGAAAAAAAAGGAGCAAAATTGTAGGATATTCTCTTATATATGAAACATAATGAAATTAAAATGGAACTTGAATACAGTTATGGAGAAGTAGAACAACTTACATTGCGTCCAGCTTTAATATGGCAATTAGCAATTGTAATTTTCAAAAAAGAAAAAGATGCAGAACAACTTTTTTCAAAATGAAGTATTTTAATTGGCGATGACTCCCTTCGTGTCACCAAGATGAAAGAAAAGATCAATGATCTAATGTTGAGAGGAAAATACGCAGCACAAATTATCAATCTACCTCCTGGCATTACTGCCAGAAAGTTGATCCCAAGTTTACAACCACAAGGCGCATTAACTTGCTATATTCCGCGAGGTAATGGCTATAAGAGAAAAAGAGAAGCAATAATCACCTTTAATGATGAAAATAAATATATAAAAGCAATTGGACTCGAATACAAAGTAGCCGAATATACTATGAAAATATTGGATGTAAAAATTCAGACATGTCATAGATGTTCTTCAATCGAACATATTGCTAAAGATTGCCCTCGTACGATTAACGATAATAAATTTAAAGAAAAAAATAAAGAAAGATTTGAAAGATTCGGTCATCTCTATAAAAGATATAACCCGAGTTTATTTAACTCAATGAAAAAAACAGTGGAAGGAACAACTTACGCAAGAATTACTAAAAGACAACAAACTACTAAGGTTACAGGACAACAATTAACAACCAGAATCCAACAGCAAGACAAAAAAGAAATAGACAGGTTAAAGCGCATAGAATTAATATTAACAAATATAACTAACCGCTTGACTCGACTTGAAGAAATTGTATTAAATAACTTTGAAAAAAAGGACAAAACAATTATTAAATCAACAACAACTCAACAACAAAGAAACGAAGAAACCCCAGACGATAATAATTATATGGAATATGACAGCGACCAGAATGAATCTGTTCAAGATATTCCCATTAACCAAGAACAAGCGTCGACAATGGACAAACTCCTTTTAATGGTGTCACAAATAGCGGAACGACAGACTCAATTAGAAAATCAAGTAATTAATCCTACAAATAGCGGAATGAGTGGACCCAGGTTAAATAACTCGGGTACTAGTTTTTAAACAAATGAAGAAATTTATAATTCAATATAATACATGACAGAACAAAATAATACTAATAATAATAATAATATAAACAATAATAATATAATTTTACAAGAAGATAACTCAATAAATAATGATATCGACGACTTATTCAAAAATTTCAATTCAATTAATTCTTTAACAAATAATATTAATAGTCCTATCTCTAATAATTGTACGAACACTATAGAAGATACGACACTTACCCTTACGAAACAAAATATAATTGACAAAACCACGACATGGAAGATAGCTACACAAAATATTAAAGGGATAAATGAAATAATAAAACAAAACTTATGATGGCAATACTGTCTGGAGGAACAACTGGATATTATTGCACTTACAGAAACAAAACTAACAAAACAGTTAGAATGGACAATTTTTCAAGACCATAAGAAAGATAAATCAATAGGAAGACAAGGGTACCATGTATGGTGGACCAGTGATACAAAATACACACAAGGAACAGGTGTGGGAATAATGCTTACGCTATACATGTCGTCAAAACTAATTTGACCTTGACTCAACTCTTAAAATTTTAATTTTTAATTACGTCAGACTCAATTAATTACGTCAATTACTAGTAAAAATCAAAATTTGTTTTGACTCAACTTCAATTTTTTCCAATTTTAATTGCGTCTGACTCAATTCAATAGTTTTGACGACATGTATAGCTTACGCATCAAATCGCAGAGCACGTGTATAAAATAGATAGATTTAAAGCAAGAGCGATATGTATATACCTGTCGTTTAAAGAAAAATATACGGTACAAATCATAGCTATATATGCTCCTACAAAAATAACGAAACATAAACAAGAAATCAAAGAACTAGGCCAATGGCTCTATAATAAGATGGGAGAAGCTATAAGTAAAAACTTAATTTCAATAATTTTAGGGGACTGGAATGCAGTCCCTAATCTGAGAAAAAATAGATAACCACAAGGGAGGACATCAATGTCTGAAAACTCTATATTAAAAGCAGTTATAGAAATGGGATATGAAAACTGTTGACAATTCGACAGAGAAGAAGAGAAACAATATACCTTTTTTAATTATAGAGACAACAACTTGAGAAGCGCAAGTAGGATTGATCAAATCTGGATCCAACCAACATATGTGGAGAAAATCATTGATTATCACTCCTTAACGCAGATATGACTAAAATCCTCGAATGGAGGAGAATTGATCAAGAAAAGCCTTCTAGTATTAAGCTAAGATGGTTTAAAGAAATATGTGACAATATTAACAACAGGTGGGGAGAGATACAACAGACAGCTGTAATCAATCCTTTTAATAGAATTAATAAACTGGACCCGAAAATAATAGAAAGACATTAACTAGTAGCGACCAAATCAACTACGAATATATTACTGGGGCGTTGTCACCTGCCTTTTGGTAAAGACATAATTCTAAGGGTGACTTAACGGTTCTTTTAGGAGTTTATAGTCCTTCCCCGATAGGTACAAGACTGTTGATTAGAAGGCACCACTGATTCAGTTATTTTAGAAAGGGAATCAAACCTTTCGTTGATAATTTATCGGTTATTTCATGATTTATATCCAAGTGTTCTTTATTCGTCATTCGATTATTTCTCTCCATTCATCAGTTCATTATATCATTATTTCATTAAATTGTCTTTAGATTCCTTTATTTATAAGATCTCTATCCGGTATCCTGACTTCTCTCCGGTATTTCATTATCCCTTTGTTATTGTCGTTATTGATACAGGGTTTATTATCTTCAAGATAATAATATTCTCCATTTATATTCGACGTAAGTTTTCGACTTCTCCTTTATTTCCATAATATTATTCAAGAATTCCAGGTTATATTATTATCATTAACTCAAGAATTATAATGTTATACAATTAAGCAATCAAGCAATAAATCCCATAACATCAATAATCTTTTCATTAATTAATTATAATATTAGATTATTTATTCCAAGATTCCAGGGTTTATTTAATAAAGTAATTTATTAAATAAATACTTTCAACATTTTTATTTACAGGTTAATTTTTATAAGTTATTTCTTAGAGTTTTAATTGATAAAATTTTATTATAAGATAATTTTCATTTCTTACAAAATTCTACAACCAAAAGCTGTTGGAATCAAGTCGAATACATTCTCTTTTTATAAGTTTTTAGGTTACTGTGCCTTACTGTGCACGAATACTATTGGCTAATATATTTACCATATAACTTGCTAAATATAGAATATATGTTATACTAATAATTAATACTAATAAATACTATGTAATAATAATTGATACTAAGTAATACTAATTAATGTTAAATGTTAATAATTATATAATATTTGTGTAACCATATCACGTGAACATGTGACTTGTGTTACTATAATTTGTGTAACTAAAACTATTTGACTTGTTAAAATATATGTTAATAAATGTTACTAGTTATTGTTAAATATTACTATTTGTTACTAATTATTAAATAAGACTATTATATTGATATTATTATTTTTGTTGTTATATAGTAATTTCTGTTAAAATACAGGGTTAATTACTATTCTGGTCATGTGTTTTAGTATATTTTGACCGTGGTAATTCTCTCCGGTAACAGCGTATATATAAGAATCTGCAAGAAAATACAACAATTATACCTATTCAACACTATGTAAGCGATACAATAGATGGCATAGAGGGATCGCCTATAGCCCCATGTGAGGGATGTGAGTTAAATGAATAAAGAGATACATGGTTTACTAAAGTGGATGCGAATAAAAGATCCAAAGGGTGCATTATTGATACAGACATTAAAAATCTATATTCTTTTCCTAAAAGAAAGTTTAGACTCTCACTGAGTAACAAAAATGACAAAAGAGATAGGAATAGACTACTATTGTCCCCCTTTTTAATGGAAACCTTCATGAAAGAAACAGTTCAAACGGAGTTAACAACTGACAAATTAGAATTAGTGAATAATATGGCATACGGACAAGACGTGATTATTTTCCCGGTAACATTATTATCTATGATTCAGGAAGTGCAACAGCGCTTAAAAGAAAAAATGATAATAAAAGCATACACAGATGGTTCTCTTAAAACATAAAAGCTAGATCTTAACAACATAACTGAAGCTATATCGCAACACAAAAACTGATGAGATTTGGTATCACCTTCGATAGTGTTAACATAGAGGGCCAATAGATTTATATGGAAGAATTGAGGGACCGCCGTCATCCACAAGGGCGGAACTATGGGCAATATTGATAACTTTATACGTGGTCCCGGAAAAATCTAAGGTAGAAATATATACAAATAGCTTGATGGCTATTTGGGTGATACGGGGCTTCCTTGAAAATAAAAAGGGTAAATTTTGGAGCAATTATAAGTCCCTATTAATATTACAGGCTATATTAGAAATTATCAAAGGAAAAAGATTGGGCATAGAATTAATTAAGGTGGACACGCATAGTGGAATCACCTTGAATGAAAGGGTAGATAAACTTGTAAACAAAGAAACTCAAGATAAAGAAACATGTGAAATCGACATAACTAAAATCAGGGATAGACAAGCTTTATTCAAATGGAACAATAGTTATATTGATACATCAATTAAAGAATTTATAAAAAAACGTGCGGAAATAAAATAGATCTCACAATGGCAATTACAATATAGAACCCATAAATGGATAAACGAAAGTATAGCCGATTAAACAGATTGGTAAACAACGTGGAATATGATCCACAGCATAAAATTGTTTCTAATTTTACCAACAAAGAAGATCAAAAATACCGTTCATTTAATCAAAAGATTTTAAATGACGAACTACCGGTAATTAATAATCTACATGTGAGAAAACCTAAAATATATAAAGATAATCGATATGTATCATGTAAATTAATGAAAGAAGACTCCTTGCATGTTTTCTTTTGCAAAGAGGAAGCGTACAAAACACAGCAGAAATTCAAAAATTTTTTATTAAATGCGATAATAAAATATCAGGGAGAAAAAGCTGCACAAAAGTTAGAAGATGAAATAACAACAGCCACATTTTTCGATATTGATATAGTTAGACAAATTAACGGAACAATAGAGGCTACACCATTTAGTCTCGAAGATTGCATCCGAGGATTATTTCCAAAGGGGATAAAAGACTTGTTAACAAACAACATCAAGGATTTGGGAAATAGAAATAAAGTAATAAAAGAATGGTATTGAAATAGCAGAGAATACCTTTTTTCAATATAGATAAAATGATGCAAGGCTGTCCTAGCATGGGAGGCAACTGAAGGAATAACTAAAGAGGTAAAAAAGAGTAAAGGAGGAAGTAGTAACTTTAAATCTCCAGAATATAGAGAGATAAAAAATAAGCTGGAATCGTATCAAAAAACTTTAATTTATAGAACAATATGTAATATTTATAATAATGGTGTGAATTTTTTTAAAAATATATTTTGTAAAATTGACTTTGGTGAGGTTGTAACCTCCTAAATAAGGAAAGCCCTAGGGCCTTCCTTACAGTAGCTGGTTAGACGGTTAAAAGAAATTTTATATTCAGTTTTTATTTTATATGTATTTGTAGTTTAAGTTACTGTATCGTAATGTATATTATAAATATTTGAATAAAGATGAGGCCTCACTGGTTGTTTAAAACCAAAACCATAATTTTTATAATACTCTCGTAAGAGTCTCGGTTGGACAGTTTCGAAGTAGTTCGAAATGGAGGTCTATAGCCACTTGGGTATGCCGTGCGAGTAACCAATCCTTAGTTAGCAAATTTTTATTCTGTAATATTTTTTAGTTTAAGTTGCTGAATTGTAATGTATATTAAAATTCTATGAATAAAGGTGAGCTCTTACTGACGTTTTAAAACCATAATTTTTATAATAAAAAAAAAAAAAAAAAAAAAAAAAAA
>PQFF01000317.1:36308-58524 GCA_003547095.1 Diversispora epigaea | reverse complement strand
TCTAGTACGCTATATATACGAAACGTTCGGAGAACGCACTAGAACGGTACGTTCTAGTACGCTATATATACGAAGCGTTCGGAGAACGCACTAGAACGGCATATTTAATACGCTATATGAACGTAGGTGGTGTTCGTAGGACGCTATAGATCGGTGTATTTTGGACGCACTAGAACGTTTATATTTAATTTCTGATGGCCTAAGAACTAGATCTTTTGATCTGTCATAGAAATATTATAGTAAAAAATCACTCCTAGTTACGTAAAATTGATTTGAAATTAAAGACAAAATTAATTATTTTTAAAAATTTAAAAATAATTATTTAATAAATTTTTAATTGTGCTAGTCAATCAGAATTGCACTATTATTTAACCTTTGCACCAGAATTTAACCATTGCGTCAAATTACGTCGTAACTAAATTTTGAGCTCAATTGATTAAATTATATTTGACTAAATTCCTGACTCAATTTGTATTACGCCTACTATCCCTAGAGTCAGATGCAATTAAAATTGAGAAAAATTAGAGTTGAGTCAAGGCAAATTTTAATTTTTATTAATAATTGATGCAATTAGTTGAGTCAAATACAATTAAAAATTAAAATTTTAAGAGTTGAGTCAAAGTCAAATTAGTTTTGACGATGTTGTAGGTGTACTTTTATACTTCTCACTTACGGTTCTTTTAAAAAGTTTATAGTCCTTCCTGTTAGGTACAAAACTTTTAGTTTAGTTATTCTTTTATCTTTAGAAGGTACCAGTTAGTTTTTAGTTAGAACCAACAAACTAATTATTCTTCCAAGTCATTACAATTTCGTTACTTCTATTAATAACTTCATTATTAATAATTACTTTATTAATAACTTCATTTATTAATAACTTTCTCTAATAATAAATCTTTTTATTATTGGTTTTAGAACTTTCTTTATTAAAGAACTCCCTTTATTTAAGAACTTCCTTGTAGATAACTTCCTTATAATTTATACTTTAGTTACTTTCTTAATTTGTTAAAGATTAAATCTTTAATTTATATGTATTTCCTTTATTAAGTGATTTTTAATAAACATTATTTTAAATAAATACGATAATTAATCACCTCAATTATTTTAGTTAATATTTATTAATATTTTATTTAATGATTACAGTCAGACCCCTCTATAGTCACACCTTATATAGTCACAAAATCAGTATAGTCACATTTATATTTTTACCGATTATTTTAATACTATTTTTATCTCTATATAGGCACAATTGCTTTATAGTCACTATTACATATTTTTATTAACCATATATACTAGGAAATGGTGTAACCATTGTAAGTCCGGAGCGATTTAACAACTTACAATAGATTGCTCTTAATTAAATTTATAGAAATTTGATTAAGTTTTGAATTAATGTATCATACTATTAAATTATAATAAATTATTTCACTTTCAAATTTTATCTTGAATCAATGTATCAATATTTAATGAAATTTAAATAAATTAATAAAAATAAAATATTTATTTACACGTCTTAAATTTTCTTTTGATTTTATTACTTCAAATTTAAATATTACAAGTGTATTTATATTATTTCAAATTGTTGTATCCATATTTAGATCGACTAATTGTTTGATTATAGCACATCACCCTCTAGGTTATCCCTGTGACCCCGAAAATCGTCACTTTTCTCTTTTTCTTGCAACAGTGACAATATGTTGATCGACCAATCACATTGTGAACTTGTGATGAAAACAGATCGACAAAGGCGAAAATAGATGTTTAAAGCATGTATTTGAGCCGGTATCACAAATGGTCGGCCTATAATTGTTCTATTAATCAATCTGTTCTTGACCTGAGCTTAAAATCAATTGATTAATCATCAAGAACACAAATTATAAATAAACATTTGATACTTATCTTTAATTTTTTTCAAGATAAAGAAATGACAAACAAAAATGTTTCTCGTGATGCCCAAAGAAAACGCGAAAGAAGAAGGAAAGAAACATCCTATCAGCGAAAGGCACGACTCTCTCGAGATCGTGACAATAAACGCGAAAAAAGAGCAAGGGAAACAACTGATGAACGCGCAGCGCGTCTTGCCGGTAACCAAAAACAAAAACGGCAAAGAAGAGAACGCGAAAATGAAATGCGCCAAAATGATAACAGTGAGCAAACACGCCATGGAAATGTATTGGATTCTATTGATGAACAACAAACTCGTAACGTATTGGATCCTACTGATGAACAACAAACTCGTAACATTAATTCGCAAAGACTTAGTCAACCCCAACCTCAAAGTAACATGATCACGCTTAATGGACTCGATCGTGATGTTCTATGTCGATTTCGCGTTAAAATGGATCAACTTAAGTCTAATCTTTGCCCTGTATGTAATGAGAGTTTCCCATCCATAGTACTTGTCAAGGGAGAATGCCGACGATGTCAAAGTGAAAAAAATATACCAAAAAGGTTCTCTGCTGAAAATAAAATGGACCCAGGAAAAGTATCAGAAGAATTACGGGATCTTACAGAAATCGAAGAAATGCTTATAGCACAAGTATTTCCCGTAATGTCGGTATACAGACTTCGCGGGGGGCAATACGGATACCGTGGAAACGTAATAAATTTCCCTCAGGATGTAAAAGAGTTTACTACTCGACTTCCTCGGCATCCATCAACGATAAATGTGTTAATTGTGCGCCGACAGTCCGCGAAATCAGCAACATTTAGGGATTTTAACGTTCGCCGCGATACAGTTGCTCGCGCATTACGATGGTTGAAAATAAACAATCGTTATTACGCTGAAGTTACTGTTGATGACGAAATTCTTCAATCTTTACCTATCAATGGCTCCATAGAAGATCAGCTCCCGAATGATCAAATAGATGTTGAAGAGCCAAATGACGAAAATGGTAATGACTTAATCACACGCACCTTCGTTCCGAATCTCCCATCAGCACATACGGAAGATATCGCTATCAATAAAACTCTTAAGCGAATGCAGGATGAGAATTCTCCTGTAGCATGGCCAAATATAGACAACAATCCCGTTAACGAGTTCCAAACACCGGGCTATATTACGCGAGCATTCCCAACTCTTTATCCAACGGGATGCGCCGATCTTCGAACCGAACGCATTAGAGACATTAACCCGGCCGAATATTTCAAACATTTACTCCAATATAAGGACGGAAGATTCGCACGTCACACACGCTGGCGATATTTTGCTTTGAATTCTCTAATGCGGTGGAGGGCACTACAAGAAGGAAGAGTTTATGTTAAACAAAGATTAAGTGATGATCAAGTTAGCGTTGAAGACCTATTGGATATGATTAATCAGGGCGACAAGCATGTCGCCGATCGTATTATGCGGTATGGAGAAGGTTTGCGTGGATCTCGACAGTTTTGGATGGCACGGCGTAATGAATTGTCTGACATGATTAAGCAGATAGGATCGCGTGGACTCGTTTTTTTCACGTTTAGTGCTGCTGATTTGCACTGGCCGGAACTCCACAAGCTTATGCCATCTAATGGAAATTCTGTAGGAGAAACTCGTTATCACCAAAATGTAATTGATAATCCCCATATTGTTGCATGGTTTTTTAATAAACGTTTCGAAACTTTTCTTAAAGATGTTTTAGTGAAGAGATGGGACCTGGAAGACTGGTGGTACCGGTTCGAGTGGCAACACCGCGGCAGCGTTCACGTTCACGGTATCGGGAAAAGGCGAAATGCACCTAAGATCGAATGGACAAGAATGAAAGAAGATGAAAATGTGATGGAAGAAGTAGTGCAATATCTTGACAGTTTAGTCACGACGATCAACCCGGACCTTGAATCACCTATTCCTAATCGCCATCCATGTCAAAAACGTCGAGAAGAACTAAATGATGATTTGCAGGATTACACGGACTTGGTTAATAAGCTACAAAGACACACAAGATGTAGCACTTCGTATTGTCTTCGCGCCGATAGGAAAGGCCAACAATTTTGCAGGTTCGGATTTCCTAAGGATAATATTGATCGTACTATTGTGCGCGACGACGGACATGGAAGGCCGGAACTCGTGACGGCAAGAAATGATCAATATATTAATCCTCACAGTCGACTTCAGCTGCAAGGTTGGCGCGCGAATGTGGATCTAAAACCAATTCTTACTACCTATGCAGCTTTGCAATACATATCCAAATATGCAAGCAAAGCAGAACCACAATCAGCAACCTTCACGGAAATACTTAATCAAATCCTTCGAAACAGCAATCCCGATGACCCGATACTTTCCTCGGTCCAGAAATTACTTCTCCGAAGCGTTGCAGAACGTGACGTTTCTGCTCAGGAAACCTGCCATCTTCTTCTTGGGATTCCTTTGTATCATTCAAGTCGTTCTTTCATCACCTTAAACCTAAATAAAGAAGCACCACGATGGCTTCGGGGTAGTGGTAGCACAGAAGATGGAGAATATATTAGGATGGGTCAAGTCGGACAGACAATAAAATCACCTTTGCAGCGATATTGGGAGCGACCTACAGAATATGAGGAATTTTCGTTATTTAGACTTAATTTAACTCATAAATTTGCAAAGAACAAATGGAATAAATGTAAGGGCGAAAATATAGTACGTATCTTTCCACGGCCGTCACCTACGCGAAATGGACCTCAGTGGGATGATTTTTGTCGCGTTAAAGTTCTTCTTCACGTTCGACATAGGAGCTTTGAGGCTTTAACTGAAAACGGAACTAAAGATTGGATAGTGTTGTATAATAGTCATCATGAAGAGATTAACGCGGATCCAAATGACTTACTCGGGACTTCAGTAGATAATGGAGAAGACGAAACTATCGATGATGATGATCAAGAAGAGATCGAAAGTGATAATGAGGATGAGTTTCGGTTTGATTGGATGCTGTTGGCAGAGATGGGTCCAAATGCAATTATTGATAGTTCTTGTGACCTGGGAACTCGTGACATCGATAGAAATCATAAATGGACTGATGATGCCGGACAACGCTATTCTGACGCAGACCTTTTAAACGCTGATACTTTCATAAGACAAGAAATTTCAAAAAATGATCGAATGGAAGATGAGGATTTGGATCTTGTGGATTTTCAAACCTTGAACGAAAAACAAATGGCCATTTTTAAACGGATAGAAGCCCATTATTGCAGCATTCTCGCGGGTTGTCAAGCTGAGGCACTAAAAATAATAATATTAGGAACTGCGGGGACGGGCAAGTCATATCTCATAAAAGCAATCCGAGCCCTACTTGGTCAAATGGCAGGAACTGAGTCTAGGTCGCCAGTGCTTATACTTGCTCCGACGGGTGTTGCAGCCTTTAACATTAATGGAATGACGATTCACTCTGCACTCTCGATTGCAATAAATGATGGTAATAATCTAAATTTAAGTGGTGAACGATTAAAGCAGCTTCAGGAGAGGTTGAAAGGTGTAATATACGTTATAATCGATGAAAAAAGTATGGTCGGACGTCGAATGCTCACTTAATTGATGCGCGACTACGTCAAGCCTTTCCCGAACATAGAAACGAACCTTTCGGTGGCAGGTCAATCATTATGGTTGGCGATTTTGGTCAGCTTCCCCCTGTACTTGATCTGCCAATGTTTACTGATGTTACGCGAGATCCGGTATCCAATAACGGACATGCGGCATACAAACAATTTCTGGAGGCATATAAACTTGACATCATTCAAAGACAAACTGGAGATTCTGAGGAACAACGAGGATTTAGAGATATTCTTTTGCGTCTACGTAATGGAGAATCCACACTTGATGACTGGAAAATACTTACCACACGAATTGAGGAAAAATTAAGCCAATCTGAGCGTGCCCGATTTTCGGATGCTATCTTTATAATACCAAAGTGGTCTGATGTAGATGTCGTAAATATAGATAGACTTAGATCTCTAAACGTTCCTGTTGCAAAAATTAATGCCGTACATACTGGAGGCTCTGAAGCCAAAAAGGCCGACTCCGATACAGCACATGGTCTTGAGGCGAAACTACTATTGGCAAGAGGTGCAAGAGTTATGTTGACAGCTAATATATGGATAAAAGCAGGATTAGTCAATGGTTCATTAGGAACTATTCAAGACATTCTGTTCGGAGACCAAGGGCCACCTTCGCTCCCTATAGCAGTTTTTATTACCTTTGATGAATATAAAGGCCCTGCAATCACCAATATGGGAGGTGAAAGAGTTGTTCCAATTGTGCCAATTCGACGCGCCTGGGAAGGCAAGTCCGGAAGTCCATGTTCACGTCTCCAAGTTCCTATTCGTCTCGCGTGGGCCATTATGGTGCACAAGAGCCAAGGACTTACGTTGCCAAAAGCTCTTATAGATCTTGGCACTAAAGAATTTACGGCTGGTCTTTCGTTTGTTGCAATATCTCGGGTCCGTGCCCTTAAAGATATTCTCTTGAGACCATTCAACTTTGAAAGACTCCAGCGTATCAAAGATTGTAAAAGGCTACAAGAAAGGAAAGACGAGGAGGAACGGCTAGTTTCCCTGATACCTAGAAATTGAAAGAGGTGTTAGCTGAGTGTATTGAATCCGTTAGTAAGTTTCGTTTGTAATAATTATACTTATAAGAAAAAGTTCCTGTTTATTTTTATTTTTTTAAAAAAGAAAAGGGTTCGTTTTATTATTTTTTTTAAAAAAAAAGAAAAGGTTTCGTTTTTTTTTTTATTTTTTTTTTGATCTATTTTTTTTTTTATTTTCTATTTTTTTCTATTTTTGTTTTATATAATGATATAATATAAATAAACTATAATAATAATTTTTAATTTTTTCTATTTTTGTTTTTTTTGTGGGACGTGCTTTATTATTGTTATTATATAATATAATAAATATATCGATATCTTCTAATCGTTATCTAAAATCGGACAGACATCCTTTTTTAAAGTATCGTTTTTGATATTTTTCTATTTTTTTAAATAAGTTATGCATCAGAATCGGAACTTTGGCGCATCAATAACGGAACTTTGGTATCACTTTACTCGTCCATTATAATGTCCTTCACTACGCTCCGGACAATAAATTGTTCTCTATAAAGGCACATATTACGTGAAATTTATACTTTGCATATTTGAAGGTGGCGCAATAAAGTATTTTGATTTAAATAATTTAAATACTTAGACAAATGCAATGACGATTTTTATTATAAATGATTTATTAATAGTTTAATTATGTATGTACAATAAAATGTAATTATGTATTAAGATTATTATTATTATAAAAATATAAAGAAAAAAATTATGTATTAAGATTATTATTATAAAAAATAAAAGAAAAAAAAATATAAAAAAAAAAAATTATATATTAAAATTATTATTGTTATAAAAAATAAAGAAAAAATTAAAATTTAGGATTCATTAACGTGACTAAAAAAAGAGATAAGTGAAGATTGCTTTTTGTTTTTTTCTATTTCATAACGCCATTCTTTAAACTTTTTTCGTAGTATCGTTAGTCCATTCTCATTAAATCCCTTTCCAATTTCTAGACTTTCTTGATATCTTATAACTTTTTTCAATGCCTCAACAGCCTCATTAATAGTTATCGGAAGTGATGGTGGTGGTAATTCCTAGTGGTGGGATCCGTTTAAGACCTATCCAGATTGGTGCTTTGGTATACGGATGATTTTTTCGGATAAACGGATATCCGAGGATATCCGAACGGATAGCCGTACGGATATCCTCAGATATCCGTTCAGATCTGCTGATTATCTAAGCAGATCTGATTTTAAATATTTTTAAAAAAAAAAATTTTTTTTTTTTAAAAAAAATCTCTTAAATTAAATCAGTTTTTAATTAAATAAAATTAATAATAATAATCCAAAAACACGCATATCTGAATATGTCCGTTCCGAAAAAAATAAATTAAAATAAAATATATTTATTTTAGGATATAAAATCGGTTGGATGAATGAATGGATGGATGGATAGATGGATGGATGGATGGCAACGATGAAAGTGGACGTATTCGGGTATGTGGTTTTATATTTTATTATTTAATTTTATTTAATTAAAAAAAAAAATAAAAATAAATTTATTTTAGGCATATAAAATCGGTTGGATGGATGACGGGCGAAGGTATTATTTTTATTTTCTTTTCTTTAATAAAAAAAGAGAAAATGATACTTACCTCTTCTCTCCTTTTAGGAAAACGGAATCGGTTGGATGCGTCGAAGATCTATTTTATTTTTTTTTAAAAAAAAAATAAAAATAAAAAGAAAACGATACCTACCTCATACAGAATCGATTGGGCAGCGAAGGTATCTATTTTTATTTTTATTTTTTAAAAAAAAATTAAAATAAAAAAAGAAAAAATGATACTTACTTCTTCTTTTCTTTAGGAAAACGGAATCGGTTGGATGCGTCGAAGATCTATTTTATTTTTTTTTTTAAAAATAATAAAAGAAAAAAAGAAAAACGATAATACTCTTTGATTGGGCGAGCGTACGACGACAAAGGTATCTATTTTTATTTTTATTTTTTAAAAGAAAATTAAAATAAAAAAAGAAAAAATGATACTTACTTCTTCTTTTCTTTAGGAAAACGGAATCGGTTGGATGCGTCGAAGATCTATTTTATTTTTTTTTTTAAAAATAATAAAAGAAAAAAAGAAAAACGATAATACTCTTTGATTGGGCGAGCGTACGACGACAAAGGTATCTATTTTTATTTTTATTTTTTAAAAGAAAATTAAAATAAAAAAAGAAAAAATGATACTTACTTCTTCTTTTCTTTAGGAAAACGGAATCGGTTGGATGCGTCGAAGATCTATTTTATTTTTTTTTTTAAAAATAATAAAAGAAAAAAAGAAAAACGATAATACTCTTTGATTGGGCGAGCGTACGACGACAAAGGTATCTATTTTTATTTTTATTTTTTAAAAGAAAATTAAAATAAAAAAAGAAAAAATGATACTTACTTCTTCTTTTCTTTAGGAAAACGGAATCGGTTGGATGCGTCGAAGATCTATTTTATTTTTTTTTTTAAAAATAATAAAAGAAAAAAAGAAAAACGATAATACTCTTTGATTGGGCGAGCGTACGACGACAAAGGTATCTATTTTTATTTTTATTTTTTAAAAGAAAATTAAAATAAAAAAAGAAAAAATGATACTTACTTCTTCTTTTCTTTAGGAAAACGGAATCGGTTGGATGCGTCGAAGATCTATTTTATTTTTTTTTTTAAAAATAATAAAAGAAAAAAAGAAAAACGATAATACTCTTTGATTGGGCGAGCGTACGACGACAAAGGTATCTATTTTTATTTTTATTTTTTAAAAGAAAATTAAAATAAAAAAAGAAAAAATGATACTTACTTCTTCTTTTCTTTAGGAAAACGGAATCGGTTGGATGCGTCGAAGATCTATTTTATTTTTTTTTTTAAAAATAATAAAAGAAAAAAAGAAAAACGATAATACTCTTTGATTGGGCGAGCGTACGACGACAAAGGTATCTATTTTTATTTATATTTTTTAAAAAAAAATTAAAATAAAAAAAGAAAAAATGATACTTACTTCTTCTTTTCTTTAGGAAAATGGAATCGGTTCGGTTGGGTGAACATATGGCGGCGAACTATTTATATTTTTTTTTTAAAAAAATAAAAAAATAAAAAGGAAAATGATACCTACCACTTCTCTCCCAAAATTGATTGAGCAAACATATGGCGGCGAAGGTATCTATTTTTATTTTTATTTTTTTTAAAAAAAATTAAAATAAAAAAAGAAAAAATGATACTTATCTCTTCTTTTCTTTAGGAAAACGGAATCGGTTCAGTTGGGTGAACATATGGCAGCAAACTATTTTTATTTTTTTTAAAAAAATAAAAAAATAAAAAGGAAAACGATACCTACCTCTTCTCTTTCTTAGGAATACAGAATTGATTGGAGACAAAGGTAATTATTTTTATTTTATTTTTTTTTTTTAAAAAAAGAATATACTTACCTCTTCTCTCTTTTTAGAAATACAGAATCGGTTAGGCGGACTGTACGGCGATGAAGGTATCTATTTTTTTTTTTTTAAAAAAAAACGATTAAAATATAGAAAACAATACTTACCTCTCTCCTTTTAGGAATACGGAATTGGTTGAACAGGTGTACAGTTGTGAAGGATCTATTTTATTTTTTTTTTTAAAAATAATAAAAGAAAAAAAGAAAAACGATAATACTCTTTGATTGGGCGAGCGTACGACGACAAAGGTATCTATTTTTATTTTTATTTTTTTAAAAAAAAAATTAAAATAAAAAAGAAAACAATACTTATCTCTTCTCTCCTTTAGGAATATGGAATTGATTGGACTATGTGTGTGGTGGAAATATGTAAGTGTTTTTTTAATTATTTAATTATTTTCTTAAAAAAACAAATAATAATATTTATCTCTTCTTTTCTCCTTTAAGATTGTGAAATCATTGGGACAGCACATGGCAGATGCTCATTATTATTATTTTTCTTTTAAAAAAAATAAAATAAAATAACAATACTACCTCTTCTCTTCATCTTTGAGTTTACTTATTGCAATCAGTTGAGATTGATATGAATGTTAATCAATGCATATGTTTTGGATTTAATAATTTACTATGAAGATAATTATGTAAAGAAAATTCATTGTTGTACAATAACTCTGAAGATNCAGGAACAAGTTGGATATGGGATTATTTCAAACAATATAAACCTATTGGGCAATATAGAAGAATTGGAGAGTGTTTAGTTCAACAAAAAAATAAGAAAGGATTTTGTGGTCATTTCATAGGTTCTGATGGGTCTACAGGCAATTTTATTTCCCATCTTGCTACACATAGAATTACAGAAGAAAGCCATAAGAGAAAAATGCATGAATTTAAAAATAATAATCAGTTATCACAACCATCTATTGAGGAAGTACTGAGAAGTAATCCTGATATTAAACAAAGTCGTGATAAAAAATTTGTTGGAATGTTAATTAAAGATATTCAACCAATAAGTATGTGCAATGATGAGGGATTTATTGAATTTATCCATGAGCTTGATCCTTATTATCAACTTCCAAGTAAAAAAACAATTCAACAATTATTAGCAGAATCATATAATCAAATTAAAACCATTTTGGTAAAAAAATTTAATGAAGAAATTACTTCATGTTCTTTAACTACTGATTTATGGACAGCTAAAAGTAGAAATGGTTATATTGGAGTGACTTGTTCTTTTATTGATAATGATTTTAAACTTTGTGAAGCTATTTTAGCAATTCAATATATACCATATCCCCATACTGGATATAATATTTGTAATGTATTACATGAAATTATTTCAAATTGGAATTTAACTGGAAAAGTTTTTACCATAACAACAGATAATGGATCTAATATGGTCAAAGCAGGAAGATTGATAACTGAACTTACACGACTTCCTTGTACAGCACATACCCTTCAATTAGTAATAGGAAAAAGATTACTACCAGCTGAAGTTTTAATTGCAAGAGCTAAGCGACTAATTAATTTTTTTACTACACCTAAACAAACAGAAAAATTAATAGAAATACAAAAAAATAATAGTCATATCAATAATGAGGTAATTATTAAATTATTTATAAATTTTTAAATTAATAAATTATTGAAAACTTAATTAAACAACTTTATTAATATTTTATTATTTATTATTATAGAATTTGGAAAATATTCATGAATATTTGAGATTGATTTCTGATGTAGAGACAAGATGGAACTCTAGTTATCTTGCATGGAAACGTCTAATTAAAATTAAAGATCTTGTTGAAATTATGGCAACTACTATGATGATTGATCCAGATCCTTCAACAAAGTATGATGGAAGAAGATTAAGAAATATAAATTTAATAGAAGAGGAATGGCAAGCAATTGGTGAATTAATTATAATTTTAGAAGATTTTGCTGAAGCAACAGAANTAATCAGTCAAAAATTATTACCTGATGATTCAGAAATTGAAATTGTAGATTTAAGTAATCCAAATACAGCTTTTGATGATAATATAGGTTATACTGATGCACCAGAAGATGACACTGAAGGATTTAAAAGTAGAAAAATTAGTATTAATTCACCACAAAATTGTTTTAATTTAAAAAATAAAGTTAAAACTGCACTATATAATGCTATTAAACATTATTGGAATGTTCCACAAGAACATAGAATGTTGGCTGCATTATTAGATCCCAGATTTAAAGATTTAGAATTTGCTTCAGAAGTAGTACGCACTAAAACTTTAGAACAAATTAAAAAAGCTTATCAAGATATAAAAAATTTAACTAATAATAATCAAGAAATTGAATGTAGTTTAGTTAAATCTAATTCATTTTTAGCAAGAATGTTTCAAAATAGCAATAATCTTGATGAAGTAGATAATTATTTAGCATTACCTAAAATTCATTTTGAAAATTGTCCTCTTTCATGGTGGAAAAACAATGTATCTAGGTTTCCAATATTATCAAAATTAGTTAAAAAATATTTAGCTATTCCAGCAACCTCCACATCAAGTGAAAGATTATTCAGTCAAGCAGGAAATATTATGACTATAAAAAGAACACAATTAACAGCAATTACATTTGAAAATTTAATTTTTTGTAAAAAAAATTGGCAATTGGCTGGAGGAATTTTTCCAGTGGATACATAAATAATAATTAAAAAAGAAATTTAATTAGTTTTAAAATAAAATAAATAGTTAAAAAAGAAATTTGGTTGCTTTTAAAATAAATTTTTTATAAATAAAAATTTATACTTTTTTGGTTGCTTTTAAAATAAATTTTTATAAATAAAAAATTATCCATTTCTATTTGTTTTTATTTATAAAGTTACTGCATCAAGCTTAAAGTTATGATCAATTTTTTCCTTTGACAATCATTATTATTGTGTAATTGATTTTAAAAAATACTTTATAAATTACAAATCGGAAATAATTGTTGACGGTTGTCACATATAAAACTTTTTATTTTAATAAGTAAATATTAAAAACGGTACTAAGTAACCTTAAAGACAAGAATAAATTGCGTATTATATTAAAAAGACAGACTTATATCATCAAAATTGAAGGAACTATTGACGATTAAAGTTCGAACGGGTGAAATCTTTTGAAATAACAATTGTTCACTCAATTTTAATCTGATGCGCAATTCATTCTTATCTTTAAGGTTACTTAGTATCATTTTTGATATTTACTTATTAAAATAAAAAATTTATATGTGACAACCCTTGACAATTATCTCTAATTTTTAGTTTTTTATTCACAGATATATAACGGATAAAAACAGATAAATAACGGATAAAAACAGATATATAACGGATAAAACAGATATATAACGGATAAGTACGGATAATAACGGATATATAAGGATATCCTCGGATAATAACAGATATCCAAGGATATCCGCGGATATATCCGGATATTTAATTACAGATATCCGTATCCGTGATAAAGCTCACGGATTATCCGTTCACGGATAAACGGATATCCGGATCCCACCACTAGTAATTCCTCATCATCATCAGTTTCATCACCATTGTCACGAAATTCACTAATTACCATTTTGATAATACCTTCATCTGTTAATGCATCTTCAGTTGTAATTGGTTGATTGATCATATCGATATATTCTTCGATACTATGTGCTAATTGTTGAGCCTCTAGATTAGTCTCGGCTGAAAGANTAAAGTTACTGCATCAAGCTTAAAGTTATGATCAATTTTTTCCTTTGACAATCATTATTATTGTGTAATTGATTTTAAAAAATACTTTATAAATTACAAATCGGAAATAATTGTTGACGGTTGTCACATATAAAACTTTTTATTTTAATAAGTAAATATTAAAAACGGTACTAAGTAACCTTAAAGACAAGAATAAATTGCGTATTATATTAAAAAGACAGACTTATATCATCAAAATTGAAGGAACTATTGACGATTAAAGTTCGAACGGGTGAAATCTTTTGAAATAACAATTGTTCACTCAATTTTAATCTGATGCGCAATTCATTCTTATCTTTAAGGTTACTTAGTATCATTTTTGATATTTACTTATTAAAATAAAAAATTTATATGTGACAACCCTTGACAATTATCTCTAATTTTTAGTTTTTTATTCACAGATATATAACGGATAAAAACAGATAAATAACGGATAAAAACAGATATATAACGGATAAAACAGATATATAACGGATAAGTACGGATAATAACGGATATATAAGGATATCCTCGGATAATAACAGATATCCAAGGATATCCGCGGATATATCCGGATATTTAATTACAGATATCCGTATCCGTGATAAAGCTCACGGATTATCCGTTCACGGATAAACGGATATCCGGATCCCACCACTAGTAATTCCTCATCATCATCAGTTTCATCACCATTGTCACGAAATTCACTAATTACCATTTTGATAATACCTTCATCTGTTAATGCATCTTCAGTTGTAATTGGTTGATTGATCATATCGATATATTCTTCGATACTATGTGCTAATTGTTGAGCCTCTAGATTAGTCTCGGCTGAAAGATTATTAATTAATACAGTAGCATCATTGATCTCATTTTCTGACTCATTTTCTTCTTGTTCACTTATTTCTAATTCATCTATTTCAGGCATAATTTTAGTAGTTCTCCAACAATTCTTTATGGTTGTATCACTAACGTCTTCCCAAGCTTCAGCAATAAAATCGATAGCTTCTCTCAAGGTAAGTTTTCTATATTTTATAATAATTAAATAAAATAATACACATATAAATATATATAAAAAAAAATTCTTACTTTTGATCTTGATTTTTTTCAAATTGTGTGAGCAAATGACGACAATATAGCTTTTTATATTTTGATTTGAAGCTGTGAATAATGCTGGCATTCATAGGTTGAATATGAGCAGTCATATTTGGTGGAAGAAAATGTACGGTAACATTTGTAAGGCTTGGAGTTTGTCTTAATCGGTTAGAATGGATAGTATTAGGTCTTCTTTGCGATCCTCTCTGTGGTCTTCCTTGTGGCCTTCCTCGTGGTCTTCCTCGTGGTTTTCCTTGTGGTCTTCTTTATGATCTTCCTCGTGATCTTTCTTGTGATTCTTCTTGGAGTTCTTCAATTTCATCAAAAGAATCATTCTCAGGTGACAGTTCATCTGTATCATCATTCTGGACTTCACTTATATTATTTGTTCCTGGGGTTATATGAGAAGCTGCATTATCGACAAGAAGTAAGACCTGCCTTCCTTGGATACGAAAACCATCATCTATATAACGTAACCATTGTTCCCAAATATCGCTTCTCATCCAAGCTTTTTTGTTGTTTTTATACATCACCGGTAATTGTGAAATATTTATTCCACTAAAAGACCAAGGCTTTTTAGAAGTTCCGATGACCAGTGGGCGAAACTTGTGGGAGCCAGTTGAATTGGAGCAAAATAACACAGTTACTCTTATTTTCTCCTAAAGACATTATTATTATTTATTTATTAATTGTCTTAAATTAATTATTTTTTTATAACTTGCCTTCTTTTTTCCAGCCATCGGTTTTTTAGAAAGTGTTTGATTGGAAAGTAATCGGTAGAATAGACCTGTTTCGTCAGCATTATATATATCTTCTGGATTATAACAGGAGAGAAGTTCTTGTAATTTTTTCCGTTCCTCAGGTAAGCTTTCTAAGGGTGCACTTGCTGCTTCACCATGCATTGTAATTTTTTTTATTCCATTATGCCTCTTAAATCGAGTAGCCCACCCATTTGAAAATGCAATTGATCCTTTGGGTATAGAAAATGCTTGTGCAAATTGTTGGCCTTTCTTCTTTACTAATGAGTCTGATATTATCATTCCTTCAGTCATAACTCATTCTATTCATATATTCATGGCGAGTTCTAACATTGGATACTTTACAGGACGACGACGAAAAGTTTTTTCAGTATTTATATCATCATCTTGAAGTTGATATTCGTCGGCTTTCTTTAATATTTTTGACACAGTCGAGCGATCAATCTTCAGGCTTGGATAACGTTCCATAAATTCATTTGCTACTTCATGTTGTTTATAGATCGGATTTTTTTTGGCAAATTCACATATTTCTTTTTTTTGTTTATTACTAATGCGACAGCGTGTTTTTTTAGATACAGGAGGCATAATGCAAAGAATTGATTATTCGATTATCAATTTCATGATTTATACAAATCGGATATTCGATCAGGCTACTATAATAAGAAATTCTTTATATAGTCACATATATATTTTTTAATATAACTGTGACTATATAGAAAAAATCTCTATAATAGTCATATCTGTATATAGTCACAGTTTTTTATATCCCAAAGGTGTGACTATAGAGGGGTCTGACTGTACTTCCTAATAATACAATTTTATAATTATAATATTAACTTCCTTTGAGCTAAAATTGAAAATTAACAATTTAGAAGCTATGGAAACCAAGTCAAATAGATTTCCTTTTTAGACTACTGTGCCATTACTGTTCACTAATACTATTGGTTAATACATTTATTATATAAATTACTAAATATATATTATATATTATACTAATAGTTAATACTAATTAATACTATGTAATAATAATTGTTACTAAGTAATACTAATTAATGATAATTAATAATAATTATTTAATTCGCAGTTTGTATAACAACTGGTCAAATTTATTATACGGAAAAAGGGCGATATTTCCGATTTACATAATAAAAGTGAAATTCATTGATTTTTCAAGATATATAAAAATTCGTGATCTACATATTAATTGATCTACTTTTTTTTTTACTTTTTAATAATTTTTTAAACTAGTGTTTTATATATTTTTTATAATTTTTAAAGTGTGGAAAAATTATAGGAAATTGAATTCCAATGACTAATCTCGGCATTTATTCATTTTAAAATAATTATAGGAAATTGGATTCTAATGACTAATCTCGCATTTATTCATTTTAAAATTAATTTTTATTTATAATTTGTGTAACAAATAAATAAATCTGATCAGAGATAATCATCTTACTAATTAGAAATCCACATTTCTAATGTCGAAGTATAAAAAAACTGTTAAAAATTATAATACAACAGTTATTGATATTGGAAAAATTGATTCAAAAATACATTATGGACCATTTTCACAATACTGGTGGGTTTCAATTGAAAATAACGAAAATAATATAAACCTATTAATTCCTATACGAATAAGTATGAAAACTCTTACCAAGCTTAATAATTATGATTTTATTATTACTATTTTGGAACCTGATATTCAAAATTTTCCTGGTCTGAGATATCAAACAACTTATGAATTAATAAGTAGTGAAATTTGTGCAAGTTCTTCTGTAACAATTACATCTCTATATCAACAAATTTTCAATACAAAATCAAAATTCTCAGGACCACTTGTAATATACCTGCCGCCCAAATTCAAAATCCAAATGCCGAAATCCCAAATGCCGAAATCCCAAATCCCAAATCCCAAATACTAGTAATTTGTGCATTTTGGCGTCCCAAATCCCAAATTATTTGGGATTTGGGCAACACGTATAACTTGTAATAGGTTTTGATCAACAAGATATTGTAGAACAAATGTTAGAAAATATTCAATTTCGACCTTTTGAATTTTTCATAGAACAACTTAGAATACATCAGTAAATTTTTTTAAATGTAAGCCTTCGAAGTTCTTCACTCCGATAACCTTCGAATACCTCCAACATAAACGTAATATTTACGAAGGTTATTGGTACCGAAAACCTTCATTTTTATTAATAAAACGTAATACTCCGGAGGTTATTGATATCAATAACCTTCAATAACCTTCACTTTATCATAATAAACATAATATTTGCGAAGGTTATTGGTCCGATAACCTTCAATAACCTTTGAAAACGAAATTATTACAATAACCTCCGACATAAAAAATTTCCTGATGTAGTAATTATTGGAATTGGTATATCAAAAAATCGCGAATAGATNTGCCGAAATCCCAAATCCCAAATCCCAAATTATAATTAATATTTTTTGCCGAAATCCCAAATCCCAAATCCCAAATTATAATTAATATTTTTTGCCGAAATCCCAAATCCCAAATCCCAAATACTAGTAATTTGTGCATTTTGGCGTCCCAAATCCCAAATTATTTGGGATTTGGGCAACACGTATAACTTGTAATAGGTTTTGATCAACAAGATATTGTAGAACAAATGTTAGAAAATATTCAATTTCGACCTTTTGAATTTTTCATAGAACAACTTAGAATACATCAGTAAATTTTTTTAAATGTAAGCCTTCGAAGTTCTTCACTCCGATAACCTTCGAATACCTCCAACATAAACGTAATATTTACGAAGGTTATTGGTACCGAAAACCTTCATTTTTATTAATAAAACGTAATACTCCGGAGGTTATTGATATCAATAACCTTCAATAACCTTCACTTTATCATAATAAACATAATATTTGCGAAGGTTATTGGTCCGATAACCTTCAATAACCTTTGAAAACGAAATTATTACAATAACCTCCGACATAAAAAATTTCCTGATGTAGTAATTATTGGAATTGGTATATCAAAAAATCGCGAATAGATTATGCTGAGGTGGGATATCAGTCTTCTTTTACTTATAATATAAAAAATATAAAAATAATAAGATTATAATAACTATTAATGGAAAAGATCCAACTGAAGTTTGGTCCCAAATAGATAATAAGCCAAAATATAATGCAAATATTTTATTTAGTTTTGAAAATACTTATACACAAGAATTAATTAAACAATTAAAAATTCCCTCATGCACAATAGAAGAGTGGGATAATGAACTTATTTTACAAGAAATTTTTGAATATCATCTTAAAAAACGAGTAAAATTTAATATTAATTGGATGGAATTTATTAAATCATGGAAAAATCAGAAAAGTGAAATTATTGAATTACAAAGTAGTTTAAAACAATTGTATGAGCCAGAATATCAAATGAATTCACGTGAATTATATGCATAGAAATCAATGTTACATTATATAGGTTGTAAAGAAATTACATCATATGATAAAAATTAATCAAAGGTAAGAGAATATATAAAATATAATAATAATAATATCAATAATATATATTTATTTATTCAATTTATTTATAGTATGAATTTTGGACACGATCATCAGATCCAGAAAAAGATCAAGAAACATTAAAAAATTTATATAATCTTGGTTTTTTTCAATTAGCTCCTAATTATAATTAAGCTAAAATTCTTTGAAAGTGTATTCAAGAATTATTGAATGTAAATAAACGAGGAATAAATGGAAAACGACGCATTTTATCAATTGTTGCAAATCAATTTACTTATGAAGAAATAAAAAAAAATTTAAATGTAGGTATAATTATTTATATATATTGATATAAATAGTAATTAATTATAATTATTATTATCCCTTAAACTGTAAGTAATTCCGTGCAAATTTGTCTGCAAATTTTTCCTTAAATATGTCACATATAAAAATTAATGGAAATTTCAGTTTATGTGATGAAATTTTTATCATGAATAGCTGATCATTAATAGCATGTAATCAAACTTAAAACTTTCGAACTATCATATAAAAGTCACATGATATTCACGTTTGAAAATTGACTATTTTTTAATAAAGTACTGATTTTACAAAAATTTACTCTTTATCTTTAAACATCTTCTTGAAAATTAATCGGAGCTAGCTGAAATAATAATAGAAAATATAGAATTAATTATGATAAAAAAAAGTTACTATTATGAGTTTTGGGATTATGAAGTAGAATTTCAACTTTAAATAAGAGCAAAATAAATAATAATTTTTTTTTAAATTTGTAAAATTTGTTTTTACTAATTAACATCAAAAACACTACTAAGCAACTTCAAAGTTGAGAATGAATCACATCTACTACAAAATTCTCACACCCATTACTTTAAAATTAACTGAATAATAAATTTTTAAAATTTATACAATAATTTTTTGAAATTTTAAAATATAAACAGTTAAATTTAAAATAATGAGCATGAAAATTTTATAGTGGATGTGATTCATTTTAAACTTTGAGGTTACTTAGTAATATTTTTGATATTTAATTAGTAAATAATTGACTTATATAGGTAGCAATTATTTTTAAAATTTTTTAAAAAAAAATTTAACAAAAGTATTTTATTATTAATTTTTTTTTGTACATATAATATTTTTATTAAATTTTAAAATTTTAAATAAAAATATATAATCATTGTCTATAAAAATTACAAAAATAATTGGTCAGTATTTAAAGAAATTATTAAGGGATTTACATTAATTTTTATAAAATGCGAGCAGATTTACCTGCAAAATAGTTTAAAGGATAGATTTTTTCATCAGATACAATTACTGAAGCACGTCAATATGTAAAACTTTATGGATCTGGTGGTGAATGTTTAGAGAAACCTGTTTATATAAGAAATAAAATTTCTTAAAAAAAATTAAATCAGTTACAACAATTTTTGAATGATAAAAATAATGTTATAATGAGCAGTTATAAAACTGATTCTAAAACTGGACTTCCAGTAAAATATCTCAAAGATACAAAAAAAGTATTATGGGAAAAATTTAGTCATCAATTACCAGATGGTATTAAACGTTCAACTTTTTTTACATTCTTGGAAGGTAAACAGTATATTTATTGAGAAGATTTAGGAGGACTTTGTTCAATCTGTAATCGATATGGTTATGAAATTTTTGCAGAAATGAAACAATTTGTTGAAAAAAATATTCAAAATCAAAATTATCAAGTAAGAAGTTTTTATAATT
Source organism: Diversispora epigaea (assembly GCA_003547095.1). Taxonomy (NCBI): domain Eukaryota; kingdom Fungi; phylum Glomeromycota; class Glomeromycetes; order Diversisporales; family Diversisporaceae; genus Diversispora; species Diversispora epigaea. The sequence goes on along the minus strand of PQFF01000317.1, from coordinate 37,773 downwards.
TGTTTTATTTATATAAATAATATATTATTCAATTTATTTATATAAATAACATTATTCAATTTATTTATATAAATATTTATTACTAATAAATAAAGAAATACTATATTAATGAGATAGAAAATTTATGTCGTTATTTAAAAAAATTTTATGAACAAGAATTCAAAATTTCTATAAATAGAACTGTAATCCATAATGAATATATTAGCCATTGCCTTCTATATGCTTTTGGAACTTGCAAAGAAGCACATAATAATGAATGTACTGAATGTGGAAAATTATTTACAATTTTTAATAAACTAAAAATGGATATTCCAACTATATTACACAATGAATTAGATGAGTATCTAGAACATCTTTTATATTATTTTGCTCATTAAACAAGAAAAGTTTATCTAAATTCTCAATTTAATGCAAATTTATTAGAATTAAATAAAAAAGGAGCACTTATTATTGTTGATTATAAAGTGAAAATATTGTCAAAAAGTTCACGTGAAACAAAAGAACAATTTTTTGGTAAAAAGGGATGGACTCTTTATTCAATATTGATATATACACGAAAAAAAGATTCTCTCGAACTTAACATTAAAGCACATGATCATTGGTCTAATGATTCACGTCAAGATGTATTTTTTACAGTATCTAGTCTTCATGCAGTTATTGAATCAATGGAGAAAAAACCTGAATGGGTTACTATTATTTTAGATAATGGAGGTCATTATCACAATTCAGATTTGATAATAACTTTAAGATATTGGTCAGATTGATATGGTATTTGGTTCAAAAAATGGATTTTTCTTGAACCAGGTGAAGCAAAAACTACTATTGATAGTCATCATGCACAGGTTTGTTTAAAATTATTTATATAATAAAAAAATAAATATATATTTATTTTATTTTTATATATTATAGATTACCTATGCCATTAATCGATATGTAAAATTAGGATTTGATTTATCATCAGGAGATGATATTGAAAAAGCTATATCTGAAATATGTGGTACATCAGTTTTTCACTTGGAATTGAATCGAAAAAAAGGTAAAAATAATTTAAAATCAAAAGAATTTTACAAATAATAAAAATTATTCTAATAAAATTATTCTAATAAAATTAAAAAAAACCAATAATAAAAATAAATTGCCAGGTATTTCAAATTGGTTTGAGTGGACATGGCCAATTGATGGAAAATATTCTGGTTGTATTTGTGCTAGAGAAATTTCAAACCTTCATCAGGAAATTTTTAAGGATAAATATATCCGGATAAATTTATAATATGTGGATATATGCGGATATATGCGAATTAATGCGCGGGTGGTCGAATATATCCGGATATATATTGCGAATTTATCCGGATATATTGCGAATTTATTTGAATTTATTCGTATATATCAAAATTTATAAATTACAAAACGGAAATATTTTATTATCGTTACAACGTAATAACTTTTTATTTTAATAAGTAAATGT
>PQFF01000317.1:3157-32503 GCA_003547095.1 Diversispora epigaea | reverse complement strand
AACTTTTATTTTTTATTTTAATTATTAAAAACTCGAATTTATTTATTATTCACTTCGCCGTACAACTTTTATTTTTTATTTCATTTATAATTTATTAATTTCGCCGTATAACTTTTATTTTTTATTTTATTTATTAACTCAAATTTATTATAATTTATTAATTTCGTAACTTTTATTTTTTATTTTAATTATTAAAAACTCGAATTTATTTATTTATTCACTTCGCCGTACAACTTTTATTTTTTATTTTATTTATAATTTATTAATTTCGCCGCACAATTTTTATTTTTTATTAACTTCGCCGCACAACTTTTATTATTTAACTTTTATTTAATCATTTGTTTATTAAAAACCAAAATTTATTTAATCTTCGCGGTACGACTTTTTATTTATTAAAATAAATTAATCTTCACCATACAACTTTTATTTTTTATTCTATTTATTAAATCCAAATGAATTAAAAAGAATAAAATTAATCTTCGCTATTTATTAATTAAATATATTAAATACAAATAAATAGTTACCCCACATTTTATCTAATGCTTCGCTAGGTTTTTAAGATCTTTGATGTCTCTGATGGCATCCAACAAGATAAGCACAAATGTGAACATAAATAATTAAAATAAGTTAAAAAAAAGAATACAAGTCATTTAATAATGAAATAATAGTTTTTATAAAGCACATTACCTTTTTGCTTCGGCTGAAATAAATAATAATTGTAAATGGATGGATAACTAATGAACAGTAACAGCAACAACGGTGATAATGAAGACAACAATGGAAATAACAATAGTGATAATGACAACGATGATAAGGATGAATCTTAATGAATGAAGTGGACTAATGGATAATAACAGTGACAACGATAGCAACAACAGGTGAATGAAGTGAATAAAAAAATAAGTATTTTTGATAATGATCGTTGATCTTTTTTTTATTAATAAATGAAAATGAAAAAAAAATTTTGTACTACAAAAATGATTGAAGTTTCAGACGATGAAAATGCTGCCGAGATTCAAGAATATGAAACTCCCGAGACCTACGAAACAAGAGAAACAGTTGAAACTAGTGAAACTAGAGTACAGAAACGTAATAATGAAATAACAAATATTTCACAAAAAAAAATTAATAGAGGAGGTCCTAAATTTGATGAAGTATGGGAATATTTTATTCAAGATGATACAAGTTCAGGTCATTATAAAGCTAGATGTTATTATTGTTCAAAAGAATGGGCACGAGGAAAGCCCTCAACTTTAAAAGCACATTTAGCAAATAATTGTGCATCTTGTCCTGAAAATATTAGTAAGCTTTGGCGAGACAATTTAGCTAATAATAATAATAATTATACACGAAACTTGAAGAATCCATCTACAAAACCTGTAACAAAAGATCAACAAAAAATAACTCATCATTTTGGATCAGATTTACCACTTTCACCTCAAAAAAATAATCGAATTGATAATATTTTATTAAAGTCATGGGTTATGGCAGGAATTCCATTTGAAGTTATTGAGAATCCATTTATTATAGATTTGTTTAAAGAATTAAATCCAGGGTATATTTTACCATCTCGATTTACTTTATCAGGTAGATTATTAGATGAAGAGGTTTCACGTGTTAATCAAAAGATAGAATCAGATTTGGAAGTATCTGAAAATTTAACTTTAAGTAAGTATTACAATAAATTATATAATTTATTTACTTTAAAAAGAAAATACTAACTTTTTATAATTAGCATTAGATGGTTGGACATCTAAACGAAATGATTCACTTTATAATTATATTGTAACAACTCCAGAAAAAAAAGAATATGTTATTGCCTTACGAAACTATTCTTTGGATTCACATACAGGAGAATTTCTTGCTTCAGAAATTTCCAATATTATTGAAAAGATTGGTTTAGATAAATTTGCTGCTATTGTTACTGACAATGCTTCAAATTGTCGAGTTGCCAGAAATATAATTCAAGAAAAGTATGGACACATTTGGGATGTACGTTGTGCAGCTCATGCTATTAATTTAATAGCATCTGATTTGGTAAAAATTAATAGTATTAAAGATTTTATATCAAATTGTGGAAAAATTACTGGATTTTTTAATAATTCACATCAAGGTACTGCAATTTTACGACAAGGTTTAAAAAATATGAAAATTAATATGGAAGGATTGCAAACATGATGTAAAACTAGATGGGGTTCTTTATTTATGATTACAGATTCAATTTTACATGCTCGACCTGTATTTGATTGGGTATGAATTTTTTTAAATAATTATTTTAATTATTTTTTAAATATAAATTTTAATATTTATTATTGATTATTAGATACTTTTAGAACACAATGAAATTATTTCAAATAAAAGTGTTCATGATTTAATAGAAAATGAAGAATTTTTTACTACATGTCGTCAAATTCGTTCTATTTGGGCTCCTATTAAAGAGTGTATTAACATTCTTGAATCAAAATCAGCATCTTTAGCTGATTGTTTTGTGCAAATGATTAAATTAGCAGTTGCTATATTTAAACTTTCATTTTCAAATCCTTTAAAGACTTCAGCAATTCAAATTTTCAATCGCAGATATCTTGAATTTCAACATCCAGCTTATCTTTTATGTTATTATCTTCATCCTTATTATCGAGGTATTTTTTTAATATTAATAATAAATAATTGTTTTTAAAAATTTCTTTTAAATTAATTAATTTAAATCTTTTTAAAGGTTTGGGTATTAAAGATAATGGATTTAGAGNTCTTGCACTTAGATTATTTGGTATTACTCCTTCACAAGCAAGTTGTGAACGTAACTTTTCTATTCTTAAATGGATGATAGGAGATAAACGTACAAGATTAGATGTTAACAAACTTGAAAACATGTCAAAAATTCGTTCTTATTATTTAACAAGTGTTAAAAATGAATTATCTCATTATGGAAAAGAAATTAGTGAATCTGAATTGAGAGAAATTACAAATAATTCTGCAATTGGTGAAATTATTTCTTTAAATGATGAAAATAATAATAATGAAACTATTGATTTAATATCAGGAAATAATGAACAAATAGTTTCACAAACTACTTTAATATTAGAAAATATTGTATATTTTGCACGACCAATTTTTGAAAATAATGAAAATAATTCAGATACAGAAAGTGTAAGTGAAACAGATAATATAGAAAGAAATATGAATTTTGATCCTACTACATTAGTTAATGAAATTTTTGAAAATTAATTATGTAAATATAATACTTATAATTTTAAAAATTTTAATAAATAATATTATAAATATATTATATGACTTAACTAAGTTACGTCAACGTCATACGTCATAAGTTACTACTTGCGTCATTACGTCAAATGCATATCTTGGATACGTCACAATACGTCTATGACTTAACTTAACTCTGTGATACGTCACGTCAATAAGTCTGCACCTATAGTCAAGAAGCAGCAATAGTATTTAAAAAATAATTTTTTTAATATTAAATAGCTGTTATAAAAAATTAAAATTAAAATTTTAAAACAAATAAATATCAAGATTAGTTGTTGGAATCCAATTTCCTATAATTTTTCCACATTTTAAAAATTACAAAAAAATATATAAAACACTAGTTAAAAAAATTATTAAAAAGTAAAAAAAAAAAGTAGATCAATTAATATGTAAATCACAGATTTTTATATATCTTGAAAAATCAATGAATTTCACTTTTATTATGTAAATCGGAAATATCGCCCTTTTTCCGTATAATAAATTTGACCGGTTGTTATACAAACCACGAATTAATGTTTGTGTAATTATATCACATGAATATGTGACTTGTGTTACTTACTTTTTGTGTAACTAAACTATTTGACTTCCTATTTACATGTTAATAAATATTATTAATTATTACTAATTATTAATAAAATTACTATCTTTTTTTTTTTTATTGTTCCAGCTAAAGGTAGTACCCGTAATTATGAATTAAGAGTTATGATATTACTACCTGTATCGTAATTATTAAGAATTTCAATGAAAAAAAATCCGTAATTTCGTAATTCATAATTATCCGTAAGTCCGTAATTGTTCCGTAAATCCGTAATTATTCCGTAAGTAAAAATGATACTTATAATTATTTAATTTTAAAATTTTATTATTAAATTTTTAAACATTTAAGTTTAAATATCTATAGTTATTTTAATTTTAATGTACAGAATTTGAAACTTCTACATAAAATACAAATTATTTTTAACTTTAAGTTTAATTATTAATACTTTTAATGTTTAATTATTAAAATTAAAAGTTTTATATGTAAAAACTATTAGTAATTATTTTTAAAATTAATTTTTAATTAGTAAACTTTATTTTAAAATATTTCGGTCAAAAATTATCCAATTTGAATAAAAAAANTGTTACTTACTTTTTGTGTAACTAAACTATTTGACTTCCTATTTACATGTTAATAAATATTATTAATTATTACTAATTATTAATAAAATTACTATCTTTTTTTTTTTTATTGTTCCAGCTAAAGGTAGTACCCGTAATTATGAATTAAGAGTTATGATATTACTACCTGTATCGTAATTATTAAGAATTTCAATGAAAAAAAATCCGTAATTTCGTAATTCATAATTATCCGTAAGTCCGTAATTGTTCCGTAAATCCGTAATTATTCCGTAAGTAAAAATGATACTTATAATTATTTAATTTTAAAATTTTATTATTAAATTTTTAAACATTTAAGTTTAAATATCTATAGTTATTTTAATTTTAATGTACAGAATTTGAAACTTCTACATAAAATACAAATTATTTTTAACTTTAAGTTTAATTATTAATACTTTTAATGTTTAATTATTAAAATTAAAAGTTTTATATGTAAAAACTATTAGTAATTATTTTTAAAATTAATTTTTAATTAGTAAACTTTATTTTAAAATATTTCGGTCAAAAATTATCCAATTTGAATAAAAAAAAGTATCATTTTGAAGCCAGAAACATGGAGATTCCAAATATATACTTTATTGTTACACAAAAGTCCGTAATTAGTTACGGAATTACAGATTTGTATCGTAATTCATTTAAAAAATTCGTAATATTAAGAACTTGTAAAAATAATTAAGGACACCAGCTTTAATTCCAACGAGATCTCGCCTCAAGTTTATTAACATCAGTAAATTTTTTTAAACGTAAGCCTTCGAAGTCCTTCACTCCGATAACCTTCCAACATAAATGTAATATTTACAAAGGTTATTAGTACCGAAAACCTTCATTTTTATTAATAAAACGTAATACTCCGGAGGTTATTGATATCAATAACCTTCAATAACCTTCACTTTATCATAATAAACATAATATTTACGAAGGTTATTGGTCCAATAACCTTCAATAACCTTTGAAAACGAAATTATTACAATAACCTCCGATATAAAAAATTTCCTGATGAACTAAGAAAAGAGAAAGTTTTTTATAAAATTGTTACATAATATAAATTACACAACTTATCCTAGTACTATTATTTTAAAGATGGGACTCAGACTAACTCTAATTTAGAGACATGCCTGCAACCTATTGCCTGATAGCAACAGCTACCCTTAACATGTTAAGGTCCTGCTAAACAACCTTGGACGTTACTTCGTCGCAAAATTTTACGATAAAGTTGCCGCCCGTGTTATAAGCACACCTATTAACACAGCTATTATTCCCACAGTCAAGGTAAATACCCCCTCTGGTACCTCTACAACAATGCAATCACAACAAATACTTCCAAAGAGTAAGGCAATAATGGATAAAATTATTATATTATACTAAATTCTAATCTATTTACAAAGGAAAATACAAATCGTATAAAAAACTTTAATAATTAATTACTATAAATGTGTAAAATCAAAGGGTTTACAAATAAGGAAATAATTGCTATTTTTATAAGGACTAAAAGGAAAAAAAGAACATGTACCAACATGTATCACTAATTTCATCCCCAAAATTTCCTTCTATGTATCACTACATGTAGGTCAATTTTTGTACTACTAAAGCTTCAGGATCAAACCCATATTTCCAAATTCCTCACGAAAATTTGAAGTTGCTGCACCACAAAAAAATTGTCTTCAGTTGAAATGTTAGCTTTCTAAAAATATGACTCCGCTAGGGCAAAAATTACCATAATCCAACTGTCAGAAAATTCGTAAAGTCCATGTCGTCTAGCCATTGTAACAGATAACACAGTTTTTATTACACGGGGTTCCAGTACTTTTATATCTCAGCCTCACTCCGTGAGATAATTATCCTTTTACTCAAATAAAGCTTATCCCTCCACTGAAACACGCCATTTCCAATGCAACGTGAGTGGACTTAAGGTAGGATCCAAGGTTTTAATGGTTTCTCAGAAAATATATTTCTTTAAATGAGCTGAGCTTGGAGAGAGCATGATGTGTCGTTACTTCTGTCTACCTCTTCTTGTCAGGTACGTATTCTACGTTCAGTTGACTAAGTAAAAGTTCTTTACAAACATTTATACTTACTCTCGAAACTATACGAACTTATACGAATGAAAGTGGAAAGGAATTAAAACATAAGTTAATAACTTAAACCCAAACCCGAAGAGTTTTTACTAAAATTCTTCTTAAAAATTTTTGGTACAAATGATAAGTAGAAAGAGTTCTATCATAATCCAATAAAATTACTATCTTGATATTTATAATTTCATTATTAAATAATTATTTCTATTAGAATACTGGGTTAAATAATATAATGATTATATGTTTCCATATGCCATCAGGTTTGTATATAAATTCTATCCATTTTCGTTATATAGTTATACTTGTACGCTAAATTATTTTGAGAAAAAAAATCGAAATAGTTTTTTATAGAAGACGAAATTATTTTATTTAAAACCTGAAATTTTTTAATTACTCAAATAAATCCCTTGATTAAAGATATATATAACTGGATACTTTTTTTATTTTCATATATAGAATAGATTCTACATAAATTTCAAAAAGTCGAAATACTTCAAAAATCTAAAATTAATTTTGGAAATATGTATATATATAATAATATATGTTCAAATCTTTTTCTCAACTTGCACATTTAATTTTTCTAATGATATTTTGTTCCCACAGTCCATATTGATATAATGCATACTCATTATTAAATAATTGTTCAGATTTTTTCTCGATTTTTAAATATTCATTGTAACTTATATTACAAAAGCTATTTTCAATACAATGAGAAGTCCAATACCTTTCTATTCCTATATAATTATAATTTCCTATATTTTTGTTTGTGGACCTGTATACATTAACCAATTACAAAAAAAATAGATAGTAATACCAGTTACTATTGAATGGTATTTATAAAATCTATTAACTTCACTCCAATATATTATCATTTTTCTAGTTTCAAGATATTTTTTGCTGTTATTAAGTAATCGATTATTCTTTCTGAAATACGTAAGACGTTCTCAAATCCATTTCATTTACTCACTAGGAGTTTTATTATCATAAACTTGAGTCATCTCCACAAATTTATCCCATTCATCATTCAAGCATTTAGAATCACCATGAGCTATTAAACTGTTGAAATTATTTATTTTATCAATTATATGAGATTATAAGATTATATCGAATTTAGAGATTTAGATCTATTGAATTTTACTAACTATATGTATGAATATATCAGATTTATTTTTTGTGCAATTGGATTCTTAGATAGTTTATTTGAGTTAAGTATATTCATTATATTTTGTAGAAATATATACGATAGGAATGGAAGAGAGATATATATATATTGATTGTAGTGGGATACATAGATATAAATATCATTTGTATTATTGTTCATAATTTGAAGGATGAGAGTATGAAAAAAATATCCATATCTAAATATTACTCCTCCCTTGTACTTTGGTATTACAGAAGATAATCTAACCATTTTAGCAATTTTTTCAAAATTAAAGTAAAGAAATAATAGAAAACTCTCTTTCTCAAAAAAAATTATTTTTGAGAAAAATCCACTTTTAGAAAAAAACAATGTGAATATATATGTGATCCCTATTCTTTCAGCAAAAATTTTTCCAGCATTTTTCAGATGAGGTAAAAGCAGTATCACCAACAGATTTTTCAACCTTCACGTGATATTTTTAATTTTGTTGAATTAATTGGACCATAAGTTGGCAGGTAATCAGAAATATTTTACATGTTGCCTTTACAGGGTGATGAATGTTGGGATGTTGGGTGACGAATATGTTTTCCACATGTAAAAAAATTCTCTGTCCCTAGGATATTTAATAAAAATTGATATTCAAAAGGTGTGACACATGGTAATAAGGTAAATCCTAACCCCTGCGTAGGGGGTGAAAAATCTGTTGGTGATACTGCATACTGGGGTAGATAGGTAAAAGCCAACCCCTCACATGACCGCCTAAGTATTAATGGATCAGATATTCGGTAAGAACATACTCTTTTAATTTTTATATTGCTATGTAATAGATAACAAAGATTTAATACATATCACACTCCACACACATACATCATTTACATGTTAAAGAAGATAAACATGATGTGAGTGCCATTTATTAATATTCGTACAGCATTGATAAACTAATACATCAAGAATAGAAATTTCAAATTTCATCTATCTCTTAGCTACATAAAATATTATACTAAATATTATACTATATTTGGGAAAAGCTGACTTCTGATCTCTTCAAAGGTAACATGCATTACATCGGGAAATTCATTAACTTTTTTAGAGTGATTGGGAGTGCCGGGACTACCTCGAATATAGACGATACGAAATCCAGGAACGTGCCTGCCATTTCTGGTAACAACAAACTTATTTTGAGAACTTATTTTAGCAGAATGACTAGAGCCATACATCTCATCCAAATATATCTCGATCTGATTTCTTCCACCAATTTGCGCTAAAGAGATACCAGCTTGTGCAGACATTGGTTCAAATGCTTGCCTGATGTTTGTTGATGATTTGTTGTTGTGTGAAGTAAAATCACTGATAGATACCTGTATAAATATAGGTCCGAGCATGTAATCAAATCGGGGGTACCTATCAAAGCCACGACCTAAGACTTTATCGTTACCAGGTCCAAGGGATAATTGGGGATTTTTAATCAAATCATAGTCATTAAACTGAAGTGTAATAACATTTCTATTATTATTATTGAGATCCGTTGTATTGAGCTGTATTGATGTGTTACATCTGCATATAAGTCGATTGAATAAGGCTTCCTCAAATTGCTCTCCAGTTAGACTTCCTACACGGAGTTGATTTTTTATATTTTCAGGTAGGTCAAATGACATGTACATTTTTAATAAGGCTTTCTGAGCAGGTGGGCATAGAGGGAGGTAATGAGTAATCCCTTCCTCGTACCGATAAATTAACCCAAGATCTAAGAACTTCCATTCAAACTGCACAACGGGTTTACTGGGAATAAACATGCTTGTGAGAGCATCATAGTAGCGAGTTTTTTCAGTTTTCGGGAGTTCATTATAATATTTTTGAGCAATAACCATAATCTTGTCGACCCGTTCAATCTCAAATTTTTTTAATACTTGTTGAAAGCAGTTTACATTGGTAATAGTGATATTGAGTTTTCTGATATATTCAACTAGGTATATGAGTTCACGTGGCACACAATTCGTAACCTTTTTTGCTTCTTCTTTGATGCCTGGTCTCTTCAGAACGTGGTGCAACTGTAACAAAATATCAAATACATTGCTCTGTAGTGGACCAACATAGATCACCCAAAACTCATATTGACCATTTTTCATGTATTCCCTCTCATATCTAGCATGTGCAGTCCCCGTAAAGATTACACGTGCAAATTTGTAATGTTCTCCCCAAAAATTAAGGTTCATCAGAGGACTTAACAAGTGAATTCTTAAAGGTACTGGGTCTTTTTCAAATAATATACCATGTTCGTCAACAATTAATAGAGCTTTGCGATCTGCTGATCTGATGAAGTCTAAAATTTCTTCAGCGACGGTAACCACAACCTGTTGAGGATCACGATTACCAGCAAATTGCACAATCTTCTCAAGCTCGGCGGCAGTCAAAATATCTTTATTAAGTGTCAGGAAGTATTTGCAAATCGCCGTTCCTGCTTTCTCTGATGATTCAACATTAAGATCAGATGCATCTGCGATGTAGAGCACCGGCCATTCTTCAGCATAAGCTTTAGATGCAAGGAAGTAGGAAATATATGATTTGCCCACGCCCATTGGGCCTGAAAGAACACGCTTGATTGAATGGTCACTATCTGCTGAAAGCTTGTCCCATATGTCAATCATCTGCTCAGTAACAAGCAATGTCCTTCCTTGATAACCTTCAGCGAAGTGTTTAGGTTCCTGGCCAAGATGTGGTAGGGTAATTGATTTGCAAGCACTAAGGTTCTGGAAGGCATTTTGGAAATCGATGCGGTTATCAGGTACGAATTTCTTACTTTGAAGCATGTTAATTATTTGGGGTGGCAATTCTACGGAATGACCATCAGAGGCGGTGTATGACTCCCAGCGTTCTATTCGAAGTTTCTTTATAGGACGCTCTACAAAGCGTAGTAGGAAGGAAAGAAGTATAAATCAATATTTGATAAATATATCACAACGCAAACATAACAGCTATCAAAAAGGTATCGCGTTCACTCGCGTTGACTAATTTATTACGATTCACTTACCAGCAATGGGTTGCTCTACGATAACGTAAATGTGTTTTTTGGGTAGTTTTTGACGATAGAAGCAGGAAAGAAAAGCACAAGTAAGTATTCGATATTATTGGCGAATATAAAAGCGCGTGCAAGAGAAGTTCGCTTACCTCCTTGAATGTCATTAATCAACTTCAAGATTTTTGTAGAAGCTCCAAGAGATATTCCATAAACTTTAAGACCTTCGTACGTTAATTCAAGAAAAGCTTCACCATCGACTTCTTGAGCTGTTAAGGTATCTATGTAACTATCAATTTTTAACCTCCCTTTCAAAAATCCATTAAGTTCTTCGGCATTATATCCTCTCACTTCCTCGACCGTCGGAAGATTAAATGGAGGCATAACAGGAACATTAGTGGAACCTGCAACGTTAAACGACATGGCTTTTGCACAGATCAGGGACGATGAAATTAAGCGGTGACAAAACAAATTATTTATTCGCTAAATATAAATTGTGATGTTATTTTTTTAAAAAAATCACATATTATGTGATATTATTTGCTAAAATTTAATATTATGTAATATTATTTTACAAAATTTTATATTAAATTTGATTTAATGCGAAATAAAAATAATGGTAAAAAAAACTATTCTTTATTAGATGCCATATTTAAAAGCCATTAAAATATAACATATTTAATCTTTTAAGAGAATCCAAAGACAAATTTTGACGATCACTATCTAATAAAGAATTATACATTGAAAAATTTTGCTCTACACTACAACTTGATACTGGTAACCAAATATAATCAAAAGCTATTTTATAAAGAATTGGTAATTGTGTTTCTTTACTTAACCAATATTGGTCTAACTCAATTTCATTAATTATTTCATTATTTAATCCACAATAAATTTCCCATTCTTGTAATAAACCATCTGATGGATTATCAAATTCTTTAATAATATTATATCTTCTAATATCTTTTCGTGTGATATCTCTTATATGAATAAATTTCGGATCAAAAACCTGACTTGCATAAAAGAGTGAACGGGCTGGATGATTAGGAATGTGAAATNTTAAGCGGTGACAAAACAAATTATTTATTCGCTAAATATAAATTGTGATGTTATTTTTTTAAAAAAATCACATATTATGTGATATTATTTGCTAAAATTTAATATTATGTAATATTATTTTACAAAATTTTATATTAAATTTGATTTAATGCGAAATAAAAATAATGGTAAAAAAAACTATTCTTTATTAGATGCCATATTTAAAAGCCATTAAAATATAACATATTTAATCTTTTAAGAGAATCCAAAGACAAATTTTGACGATCACTATCTAATAAAGAATTATACATTGAAAAATTTTGCTCTACACTACAACTTGATACTGGTAACCAAATATAATCAAAAGCTATTTTATAAAGAATTGGTAATTGTGTTTCTTTACTTAACCAATATTGGTCTAACTCAATTTCATTAATTATTTCATTATTTAATCCACAATAAATTTCCCATTCTTGTAATAAACCATCTGATGGATTATCAAATTCTTTAATAATATTATATCTTCTAATATCTTTTCGTGTGATATCTCTTATATGAATAAATTTCGGATCAAAAACCTGACTTGCATAAAAGAGTGAACGGGCTGGATGATTAGGAATGTGAAATTTAAATTTTTCATAAGTCACTTCAAAAGCTTCTCGAAAAATAAGATAAAATTCTTCGGGATTAAATTTTAAATCTTTAATTAAATCTTCTAGAAAACATTTAAGAAAAAGGGGAAATCCATCGATCAATGATAATCTTAACAAATTAAATAATCTTTACTGCAGATTAAATTATGTATTTTATGCAAAATTATGTGATCGCATAAAATTATTGTCCCTGGCACAAATTGATCTGTGATCGACAGACGAAGTTATGCTTTACAATACTACATATGATTTACCCCGGATAAATTTATCCTAGACCCAGGGTCTGCATTCTTAACCTAGACCACAATTGTATGTATCACGTGTTAGCTACTTTAAAAAATTTATTTATATAGGGTGTCTAGGATAAAAACCTAGATCCGGGGTCTATTTTATAGACACTTTTATTATTAAGGAAAATGTGATTAACAAGAGGATAAACATGATTTCAAGTGATTTTATGTGATTATTTAGTAAAATAATCATGTGTTTATAGAATCTCTGATACGATTATAAGAAAAGAAACTTTTTTTTATATGTTTACAATATTACTTTATTTAGTTTTTCTCATGAGTTTCAATAACTTAAAATAGTAATATAGAAATTTGTGAATAAATTGTAAATTATTTTATAGAATTTATTTATACAAGTTGAAAAATAAAAAATTATATATATTAAATTATGTTTTATTTTATACCATCTCCTTTATCAAATCATATTTCTGTTTCTTTTTTATCAACCTCTCAAATTACCTTTAAAATACCTTTAATTTCAAATAATTATGTAGTTTCTAATACACAATTATCTGAAAAATCTAAAAAATCCAAAGTATCAATTTAAAAAGAAATTAATATAACTGATTTAGAAGAAAATAATACAGAAAAATTTGAAGAAGATAATTATCCTAAAATTAATGTAACACATTATAAAGTAAAGCGAGCATATTATTATCAATATAATATTTTGGATTTAGAAAGCTATTCAACAAATGTTCGACATACACAAAGAAGTAGATATCGTATTCTAAATGGTTACTGGATTTAAGTTTATATTTATAAGCAAGATGTTGTATATTCAATTAATTATGAATATAATAAAAAAGTGATATTTCATGTGACTTAGGAGAAAAAAAATGGAAAAAAATATTATGTAAATAGTTCGAAATCAGTTAGCGATATTACAAAACAATTTGTTGAGGTTGTATTTTTTCTATAATGTAATAAAATATTTTATTTATAATTATTAATAAAGATTGTTTTAAATAGAAAATAATAAATACAAAAGGTTCTACTTTGTCTGATGTTATTTTATTTGGTTTAGATTTGGTATGTCTCGAATTACATCGTGAAAATAAAGAAAATTTAGTATCAAAAATTAATTCACGAAAAAACTATTTTCAGATTTTAAATCCAACTCAAAAAAACAAACAGTTAAAAAATTTGGTATCTGATATTTATTCAAACTCAAAAGATTTATTTAACTCTCATAATTTTTTAAATATTAATTTAGATAGCTTAAGATTTAATATTCAAGATCAATTTATTAAAATTAATTTTTCAAATTTCAATAATAAATTAAAATCAAATATTTATATTGATTCTATTTTGCGTATTTGTGATGAAAGTTTAATTTTGCAAGATGGTTATAGACAATTGATAACTGTTCAACTTTCCTTAAAAAGAGAATATCGTATAGTTATACAAAAAAAAGATTATGAAAAATAAAATTCCAATTAAAAATTTTTATATTAATTTAACAAGTAAATATTCAACAATTTTAAAAGAAAATAATTTAAATACATTTTTGGATAAAAATGAAAAAGTTTTTATTAATGGTGATCAAATAAAAAATGGATCAGTAAGATCTTTAATCGGATTATTAATTACATTAATTTCTGATCTAACAGAAGGTGATAATCTTATATTATAAAATAATAACATAATTAAAATTAAACTGAGAGGAGATAGACGACAGATACGATGGTACAATCATGTAATGTTGATAGCATCATCAGTAATTTTTATATAACGTTCTATAACGTTATATGAACGGAACGTTCGTATTACGTTCTAGAACGACACCTACGTACTAGAACATAATATTCTAGTACGTTATAAATACGTACTGTTCATACTATAGATGATGGTGAAACTAAATCTATGAGTTGCATCAAATCTCACCAATCTCCAATCTCCAATCATCATTAGGGAAACTAGTGATTTGGTGAAACTGGTAAAATTGGTGTAACTGTTGGAACTGGTGAAACTGGTAATATTGGTGAAACAATATTTCACCAAGTTCCTCCGGCATATGATGCAATTAATTTAACTTCTGGATTGAGGTTTTTAAGTTTTTCGATTAGTAAAGGGTCCATTGTCATAGTGCCAAGTTGCTGCATCAAGCTTAAAAGTTATGAGATGCACTTTGCTGTATGATTTATTTTGTTCCTTTGACAATCACTCTTTATTGTGTAACTTTAGAAAAATACTTTATAAATTACAAATCGGAGATAATTCACAATCGTTGCTACTTATAAATGTTGAAAACGTAACTAATAATAAAAAATACTGAGAATGTAAACTATCAATACAAAAAATTTCAAACCAAGAACTTTAAAATTGACGGAATAATAGACGCTTAAACTCAAACATTTAATATTTTAAAATGTTTGAGTTTAAGCATCTATTATTCTGTCAATTTTAAAGTTCTTGGTCTGAAATTTTTTGTATTGATAGTTTACATTCTCAGTATTTTTTATTATTAGTTACGTTTTCAACATTTATAAGTAGCAACGATTGTGAATTATCTCCGATTTGTAATTTATAAAGTATTTTTCTAAAGTTACACAATAAAGAGTGATTGTCAAAGGAACAAAATAAATCATACAGCAAAGTGCATCTCATAACTTTTAAGCTTGATGCAGCAACTTGGCACTATGACAATGGACCCTTTACTAATCGAAAAACTTAAAAACCTCAATCCAGAAGTTAAATTAATTGCATCATATGCCGGAGGAACTTGGTGAAATATTGTTTCACCAATATTACCAGTTTCACCAGTTCCAACAGTTACACCAATTTTACCAGTTTCACCAAATCACTAGTTTCCCTAATGATGATTGGAGATTGGAGATTGGTGAGATTTGATGCAACTCATAGATTTAGTTTCACCATCATCTATAGTATGAACAGTACGTATTTATAACGTACTAGAATATTATGTTCTAGTACGTAGGTGTCGTTCTAGAACGTAATACGAACGTTCCGTTCATATAACGTTATAGAACGTTATATAAAAATTACTGATGATGCTATCAACATTACATGATTGTACCATCGTATCTGTCGTCTATCTCCTCTCAGTTTAATTTTNACGGAATAATAGACGCTTAAACTCAAACATTTAATATTTTAAAATGTTTGAGTTTAAGCATCTATTATTCTGTCAATTTTAAAGTTCTTGGTCTGAAATTTTTTGTATTGATAGTTTACATTCTCAGCATTTTTTATTATTAGTTACATTTTTAACATTTATAAGTAGCAACGATTGTGAATTATTTTTAATTTTATTTTTTTATATTGTTATAAAATAAATAATAAATATTATATCACATAACATTAACAGTTAAAATACATGTAACACTATATTGTATAACGTTGCAAAATAATTATCTAAATTAATTACTTTAATTATAAGTCATAATTTTATTTGCTGAATTTTTGATATCTCATAAAACTTTGTATAGAGTTAATATAAAAAACATTTGCATAGAATTAATCAAAATCTTGTAGATCTTTTATAGATTGTTTGGGTCCTATTATTTTATTATTTATATTTTCTATAAATCAAAATTTTTATAAACTATTGGTGAAACTGTTTCTCCAGTTTCATCACTAATTTCACCACATTTCACCAATATCATCAGTTTCACCATTATTATATATATTACCAATATTATTTTTTTCACCAGGTGCATAAATTATCTTCAAGTTGCACCTTTGATGCACCAGTTACACCAGTGTCATTGGTGAAATTAAGTAGTTTCACCATCATCTCTAGTTCATACTACGTTTATGAACGGTATATATATAACGTTATATATTGCTGTTTTATAACATATTACGAACGTTTCGTATTAATAACGTTGTACATCGGCGTTCGTATATCATTATTCAGAAACATTTAATAACGTTAAAAGTACGAAATGTTCGTTTTACACTATAAAACGGCGATATATAATAATATTTAAACATCATTTAATAGCGCTTAGCATTAAATAATGTTTTTTATATTTAATTTATTTTTATTTTTTCAAAATATTACATTTTTTTTTTTGAATTTAAATTTGATTTTCAATCTTTATTATTTTCTTTTATTAATTATTATATTACATTTATTATAATTACATATTATTTTATTACATGTATAATAAAGAAATATATTAATAAATATTAATTCGTTACAAATTTTTTAAAATATTAAAGTAATAAACATACTTAATTTTTTATTCCATTTCGCTTTCATCGTCCATTTGAAATAAATTTATATTGTTTTTTTCATTAGAGTCAATATAAATTATATCAACATCTTCGTTGTCTTCATTCGTATTGTCATTGTTATCCTTTTCTGATTCTGAGAATGATTCTGAGGATGATGATGAAATATAGATATTTCCATTTTCAATTTTATCCTAAATTATAATAATATCTAACTCTTTTTTTTTTATTTCTTCCGGAGTCTTCAATAAATTAATAATATTTAAATTAAACTTACTATATTTTTTTTTATTTTTGATTTTATTATTTCGTCTTTTACTTTTATACCTCCATTATCAGGATCAAAAATTATTTCAATTACTCCTACGACGAACGTGAGGAGAAGTTTTCCTACCTTATCAGAATTTGGAAATGCTTTCTGCAATATTTTATTACACCATGTTGGCGTTTCTTCGTTATTGTCATTATTTATTTTTTTATGTAATTTTTCAAATGCTTTTCTAACTTCTTTTTTTTCCTTCCAATCCATTATATCTTTTTGTGTAGTGTTGTTATTAATATTTGGTAACGAATTTTCGTCAAAAGTAGAAAATATTGTCGATTTAATTTTGGCAACTATATTACCTCTCATTGATCGAAGTTTCAATAGCATCTATATATAAAACGTTATCTAACGTCATATTTCACTAAATGTCATTTGATATATAATAAATTATTAATTAAATTATTTACCTTTCCATGAATTTTTTTTTCAAACAAATGATCTCATTTTTTCTTTGAACATTTTGCAAGAAATTCAAGATCATTTGAATTTAAGTAGTTCTTTGTTTCTTCTTTTAGTTTTTCAATATCTGGATACATATCTGTTTCAATAAAAGGTTTCGATACAGTTTGGACTATTTTCTGTAAAAATATTTAAAATTAATTTTTATTTATATACGTAAAGAAAAATAAAGTATAACATTATTCTTACATTTAAATATGATTCTTCTACTTCCTTATTTTTTCCTTTGGAATTATCTACACTTTTGTATATTTCAAAGATTTCTTTTTTTATTCCAGTAATGTCTTTTTTTATTTCCAATAGTGTATTCATTATTTTTTGATTTGTTTTTTCATCTAAATTAAAGAAATTCAACATTAATTATATTATAATATATTTAATTATCTTTTAAATCGATATATAACGTTTATTACCTTCAAATTTATTAGTTTTCTTTTTTTTGTTTGCTTCAACATCCAATGAAAATAATTCTTGGAATCTTCTTGTGGAGATTAGAGATGATGCGAATTGAGTTGATGCAGTAGGAGTTAACGCAGTAAGAGTTGAAACGGAACAAGTTGATTTTATTGAGATTGAGTTTGATTTCAATTTTGAAGTTGAAGTTGATTTTCATCAGTAAATTTTTTTAAACGTAAGCCTTCGAAGTCCTTCACTCTGATAACCTTCATCAAGAAATTTTTAATAGCAAATATATCCGGATATATTTGCCTTAAATTAATTCAGATATATTCAACCACCCGCGCATTTATCCGCATTAAATATTCACATATATCCGGATATATTTGTATAATATCCGAATATATTCACATAATATTCGAATATATTCGCATAATATTCAAATATATTCGCATAATATCTGGATTTATCTGATATGCGAATTTATCCAAATATATTTGCGAATTTATCCGGATATATTTGTGAATTTATTCGAATATATCCGCATATATCCGCATATATTTGCATATGAATTTATCTGGATATATTCGCATATATCACATCAGGAAATTTTTTTTTTTTTTTTTTTTTTTTCGGACTAGCACGGTTTTGTTTTTATTTAAGTATCAATATAAAGTTACATAACAGGTACATAAACTTACATTTTGATTTAATAAATAAAAACAGACTAAAACTAAACTAGCTAAGCTAATTAATTTACGGTCTAACCTTGCTACAAAATAAAAATTTATTTTGAAGAAGCCGAAGCTCCAGTGTCAATATTATAAAAAGGGACACGAAGACCATGACCCTGAAAAAAAAAAAAGAAAAAATTTATCTAAAAATCATAAAAGTCAGCTGGATTAGGTAATTCTATTTTATGTTTTGTATTCTTTTTTTTAAATTGAACTGATTTGCACTCGTCAAGTATGTCAAAATTAATATCGTGAAAGCTTGTAAAAAAGGTATCATTTAAATGTTTGAAAATATAAAATTTCCGGAGAATTTTTACGGTCTCCTTGGTTTCTGCGAGGGATTCAATTGGAACTTTAATGTTGTTTGGTAGAAAAGTCTTGATTTCTCTTATAACCGAGGCTAGACTTGGTAGAGGTTTTCTTTTAATAATTCAATGCGTAGGAATCCTGTCGAAATGATAATATTTCCTTAATTTTATAAGCTCTGGTATTAACTCTTTTTTTTGAACGGGGAATACGGTTCCAGCAGTTTTGTTGGCTATATCCATTTCACTTGGTAGATTAGTTTTGATCGTTATAGTTCNTTATAAAAAGGGACACGAAGACCATGACCCTGAAAAAAAAAAAAGAAAAAATTTATCTAAAAATCATAAAAGTCAGCTGGATTAGGTAATTCTATTTTATGTTTTGTATTCTTTTTTTTAAATTGAACTGATTTGCACTCGTCAAGTATGTCAAAATTAATATCGTGAAAGCTTGTAAAAAAGGTATCATTTAAATGTTTGAAAATATAAAATTTCCGGAGAATTTTTACGGTCTCCTTGGTTTCTGCGAGGGATTCAATTGGAACTTTAATGTTGTTTGGTAGAAAAGTCTTGATTTCTCTTATAACCGAGGCTAGACTTGGTAGAGGTTTTCTTTTAATAATTCAATGCGTAGGAATCCTGTCGAAATGATAATATTTCCTTAATTTTATAAGCTCTGGTATTAACTCTTTTTTTTGAACGGGGAATACGGTTCCAGCAGTTTTGTTGGCTATATCCATTTCACTTGGTAGATTAGTTTTAATCGTTATAGTTCCGTCTTGCAGAGTAAAAAAACTCCTTGGGAATCGTTTTCCAACGAAATATTTCTCTCGGAGGCGCCGTTTTGCTTGTTCAATATACACGTGTCTTTTACTAGAATTCTCGAATTGTGGAATTGGGAATAGCCTATCTAGGCCAAATTCCAATTTGTTATAATCTTCTGGGAGCGGAGGTTTCTTGATTTTATGTCTGGTGAAGGATATATATGCTGACGGGAGCCACCTTCCGAAAGTGTATGTGTCTCGTAAGATGCGCATAATGTGAGGTACTTCTGAACGAGATTTAATGGGGAGAAGTTTGCGTATATGATCATCCTCAATGTCTTAATATCGTTTAGGTAGTGATGACTTTCGCACTATCAGTTTGTTATTTACATAATATTCTTTTAAAGCTTTAAAGACTTTAGATAGGTTAATTTGTTCCTTAGGTATCCTAAGAAAATAACATATATTTCGCAACGTCTTTTTATTTTGATAAACATTGAGAGGTGGTCCAGCCTTAGCAAAATAGTATTTTAAGGCTATTTCATATTTTACCAGATTATTAACCTGACGTCGTAGTATTGTAGACGGAATTTTTTGTTTCAGTTCTTCGTGAGCAGTATTATATTTGTTGATGTATTTTAGGTTTAAGGTTTCGAATTCTATTTGGTGATTCGGTTTGTTGTGTTTATTAAATGATGTAAAAAAACAGTATTTTGGTTGATGGTCTAAATTCCAAATCGAAGCAAGAGGCCACGTCCATGTTGGTCTATCTAGTTTCGCAAGGTTGATATTAGTTATCCACTCTATTAAGTTGTTATTAGATGACAAGGCTGAGTAAAATTCTTGGAGTTGTTGTTTTAAACCTGTATTTTCGTGACTTGAATGCGTGTAAGGTAACTCTTGATCCTTATCTGGAGTATGTAACCTTTGTGGTGGNATTAACCTGACGTCGTAGTATTGTAGACGGAATTTTTTGTTTCAGTTCTTCGTGAGCAGTATTATATTTGTTGATGTATTTTAGGTTTAAGGTTTCGAATTCTATTTGGTGATTCGGTTTGTTGTGTTTATTAAATGATGTAAAAAAACAGTATTTTGGTTGATGGTCTAAATTCCAAATCGAAGCAAGAGGCCACGTCCATGTTGGTCTATCTAGTTTCGCAAGGTTGATATTAGTTATCCACTCTATTAAGTTGTTATTAGATGACAAGGCTGAGTAAAATTCTTGGAGTTGTTGTTTTAAACCTGTATTTTCGTGACTTGAATGCGTGTAAGGTAACTCTTGATCCTTATCTGGAGTATGTAACCTTTGTGGTGGTACAGGTCTATTTATAGGCTGCGCTGACTTTAATTTAGTATGTGTAAGGGGTTTGTGTACCCAATTTGCATTGTCGATCTCCATTGAATTCTCAACTGCCTCAGTATTTTTTTTCCCAAAATTATTTTCGTGATCGTCATTAGAAATAGTGGGTGGTGGTGAAAGTGGTTCTAAGTAGTCGTAGTTTGTATATTGTTTTCCTTTTGAGTCAGAACTCATTTCATAGTCTTCATTAGGAATTGTAGGTGGTGGTGTAAACGGTTGTAAGTGTGTATTAGATGTATATTGTTTTTGTTTAGAACTTGATTCTCCGTAGTTTTCATATTCAAGGGTTTCATGGTCAGAAAATTCTATGTTTGAGTCTGAGAATTCCATGTATGAGTCTGAGAAGGCTTCTTGGTCATATTCTTCTTCTGTGTCGTCGAAGAAGTCGTTAGCGGACAAGTAATCCTCTTCTTTTCGTATATCAGATGTGGAAGGAGTCGCCCAGCTGTGTCGTTTACTGTCCTGAACTATGTGTTGAGGAATAGATGGGTGAGCGGTGTTTAGTATGTGACAAGTTATAGCTGAGGGTTCAGTATCCGGCAGTAGTATTTCTTTTCCCTTTTACTTTTCTTCCTTTTCTTTTAATATCTTCTGTTTTAGTTCTTGTAATGATTTTTGTGTTTTTTCCCATTTTTCTGCCAGCTTTTTCTCATTTTCGCTGATAGTTCTTGATTTCACTTTTTTGTTTTTGCGTGTCATATTTATTTCTAGGTTAATAAAATATATCTATTAACCCAACGGTGTATGTAAAGGAAACTTAATAAACTCTTGTTAATGTTATATCGCGTAAAAGAAAAATATAATTTTTTCGTTATTTTGTGTTTTCGAATTTTCAGGAAAGAGTTTTTTCCAGGAAATTTTTAAGGATAAATATATCTGGATAAATTTATAATATGCGGATATATGCGAATATATGCGAATTAATGCGCGGGTGGTCGAATATATCCGGATATATATTGCGAATTTATCCAGATATATTGCGAATTTATTTGAATTTATCTGTATATATCAAAATTTATAAATTACAAAACGGAAATATTTTATCATCGTTACAACGTAATAACTTTTTATTTTAATAAGTAAATGTTGAACACTGCAATAAGTAAGTTGAAAGATAAGAATGATGTGCATCTTCTGTAAAAATTTCAGACCTATATCTTCAAAATTGAGCAAATTATGAACAATTAAATTTCAAACAGAAATAATTCATTATGTTCAGAATTAACTACTCATAATTTGCTCAATTTTAATGATATAGGTCTGAAATTTTTACAGGCGATGCACTAGGGATGGTAGGCGCAATACGAATTGAGCCAGGAATTTAGTCAGATTTAATTTAGCCAATTGAGCCTAGAATTTAGCCATGACGCAATCAGGCGCAATGGCTAAATTCTGGCGCAAAGGCTAAATAATGGCGCAATTCTGATTGGCTGGCGCAATTATAAAATTTATTAAATAATTATTTTTAAATTTTTAAAAATAATTAATTTTAACTTTAATTTCAAATCAATTTTACGTAACTAGGAGCGATTTTCTACTATGATATTTCTATGACAGATCGAAAGATCTGGTTCTTAGCTACAATATGATATATATTTCATTTCTGTAACATTAAAATTTTTTTTTTTTTTTTTGGTTGACTAACTTGGTTAAGTTTTTATTGTTGAATAAATTTGTAATATTACATAATAAATACATAAAGACTACATTTATAAAGTCATAAAAACTGACTAAAACTAATGTTTCTGCCTAACCTAAGATACAAAATAATAACTTATTTTGAAGAGGCTGGAGCCCCAGTGTCAATATTATAAAAAGAATCATGAAGACCATGACCCTGAAAAAAAAAAAAAAAATTATTTTATTTTATATATCCTATTATCTGAAATCGTAAAATCTAGCTGGATTTACCACACTTATTTTCTGTTTTACATTCTTTTTTTTGCTTTGTATCAGTTTACCATTATCAAGTAGAGAGAAATTTAAGTCTCCGGTGCTTGTAAAAAANGAAAAGCCGTCCCGGCTTTTGCGTTTGCGTCTTCCAATCGATTCGGTAAACCAGCTTTGATAGTTATTGTTCCATCTTGTAGGGTAAAAAAACTCTCTGGGAGTCTTTTGCCAACGAAATATTTCTCACGGAGTTGTCTCTTTACCTTTCCCATGTAAACATGTCTTTTACTGCTTTCTTCGAATTGTGGGACTGGGAACAATTTATCCAAACCATGGTCTAACTGTCTATAGTCTTCCGGAAGCGGTGGTTTCTTTATTTTGCATCTTTCGAAAGAAATGTATGTCGCTGGGAGCCAACGCCCAAAAGTGTAGCGGTCGCGTAAAGCACACATTAGAAGAGGTACCTTCGATCTGAACTTAATAGGAAATTGAAACTCTTTTCGTATGAAATCATCATCGATATCTTGCCATCGTTGCGGGAGCTGCGGTTTGTAGTCCAACTGCCCGTTGTTCTTACAATGTTCCTTTAATGAACTGAACACCTTGTTCAAGTTAATCTGTTGTTTGGGTATTTTTAGGAAATAGCAAATATTACGTAGTACGTTTTTCTGCTGATAAACCTCAAGCGGTGTACTGTTTTTACAAATGTAAAATTTTAGTGCTATGATATGTTTTACTAGATTATTGACTTGTTGTCGTAGTATTGAGTTTGGGATGTTTTCTTCTTGTTTTTTATAGTCATTATTATATTTGTTGATATATTTAGAGTTTAATTCTTCGAATTCTTTTTGGTGGTTTGGTTTGTCACGTTTATTAAACAACGTAAAGAAACAATACTTTGGTTGTTTGTCCAGATTATATATAGAGCTCTGTGGCCATGTCCATGTTGCCTTGTTTATAACTGCGCATTTCTCAGTGTTGTTAATTATCCATTTTATTAGAGTGTCCGTAGATGCTAAGGCCGTATAAAATTTCTCTAATTGCTGCTTTAGCCCTATCTCCTCTTGTATTAGTTTTTCGTCACATGATTCATCACTTGATTCGCAATCCATATCTGGGGTGTGTGATTTGTGCGGATACACAGGTCTATTTATAGATTGAGTCAACCCATATTTGATATATGCAGGAGGTTTGTGTACCCTGTCTTCATTGTCGATCTCCATTGAATTCTCGACTGCTTCAGTATTTTCCAGGTCAAAATTAATTTTGCGATCGTCACTAGGAATATTGGGTAGCGGCGATTATACTTGCACGCAAAATTATTTTGGGGCCCCGAAATTGCAATTTTGGGGAAAAAAGTCGAAATAGTTTTTCATAGAAGACGAAATTATTTTACTTAAAACCCGAAATTTTTTGACCACCCAGATTTATTCTTTGATTGAAGATACACATAACTGGGTACTTTTTTTACTTCCATATATAGAATGAATTCTGCATAAATCTCAAAAAGTCGAAATACCACAAAAATCCAAAATCAATTTTGGGANCTGTTTTTACAAATGTAAAATTTTAGTGCTATGATATGTTTTACTAGATTATTGACTTGTTGTCGTAGTATTGAGTTTGGGATGTTTTCTTCTTGTTTTTTATAGTCATTATTATATTTGTTGATATATTTAGAGTTTAATTCTTCGAATTCTTTTTGGTGGTTTGGTTTGTCACGTTTATTAAACAACGTAAAGAAACAATACTTTGGTTGTTTGTCCAGATTATATATAGAGCTCTGTGGCCATGTCCATGTTGCCTTGTTTATAACTGCGCATTTCTCAGTGTTGTTAATTATCCATTTTATTAGAGTGTCCGTAGATGCTAAGGCCGTATAAAATTTCTCTAATTGCTGCTTTAGCCCTATCTCCTCTTGTATTAGTTTTTCGTCACATGATTCATCACTTGATTCGCAATCCATATCTGGGGTGTGTGATTTGTGCGGATACACAGGTCTATTTATAGATTGAGTCAACCCATATTTGATATATGCAGGAGGTTTGTGTACCCTGTCTTCATTGTCGATCTCCATTGAATTCTCGACTGCTTCAGTATTTTCCAGGTCAAAATTAATTTTGCGATCGTCACTAGGAATATTGGGTAGCGGCGATTATACTTGCACGCAAAATTATTTTGGGGCCCCGAAATTGCAATTTTGGGGAAAAAAGTCGAAATAGTTTTTCATAGAAGACGAAATTATTTTACTTAAAACCCGAAATTTTTTGACCACCCAGATTTATTCTTTGATTGAAGATACACATAACTGGGTACTTTTTTTACTTCCATATATAGAATGAATTCTGCATAAATCTCAAAAAGTCGAAATACCACAAAAATCCAAAATCAATTTTGGGAACATGTATAGCGGCGATAATATTTCCGAGTGTTCTCGTCTTATATATTTTTTCCCTTTTTTTTTTATTTTTTCCCCCTTGAAAGATTGGCTCTCCGTGGTTCTCATAGTCAGAAGATTCATAATCAGAGAGTTCATAGTCAGGAATTTCAGTATTAGAGCTTGAAGATGTTGCGTCTTCATAATCCTCTTCGGGTTCAAGTAGTAGAGTGTTAGGAAATAAATAAGTCTCTTCTTCTTGCCGTATCCCGAGTGTTGTAGAGGTTGCCCAACTATGTTGTAACCTGTTTTGGGTCTCTGGTTCAGCGGTGGAGAGGTGTGTTGTATTTATTATAGATGAAACTGGGCTCGGTAGCCCATCGTCCGGATGTAACTTCGCTTTCCCTTTATTTAACTTTATTTTTTCTTCCCATTTTTTTTCACTTTTCAGTTTTTTCGCGTCTTTTTTACTGAGAGGCTTCGTTTGTTTTTGTTTTTTATTTGTCATATTTATTTCTAAGTTAATAAATATATTTATTAACCTTACGGTGTTTGCATAAATGAACTTATAAACTCTCGTTGTCGTTATTTACAAAAAAAAAGAAATATAATTTTTTTCTTCGTTTCAGTGTTTCCGAAATTTTCAGGAGAGAGTTTTTTGTAGAATCATGTTGTGTAACATTAAAATTAACCAAATTATAGCTATTTTAAAACAATATATTAAAATATTAATATTGGTAAAATTAATTAATAATTTTATCTGATCAACCTTTTGTCACGTGATCAAACTTGCGCCAGCCAATCAGAAATTGCGCCTGAATTTAGCCAGAAAAAAATTAATTAGCCTTTGAGCCAGAATTTAGCCAGCGCAATTTAATTAGCCTTTGAGCCAGAATTTAGCCAGAATTTAGCTAGCACAAAATTAATTAGCCAAAGGCGCAATTATTGAGCCAGCCTTCATATCAATTGAGCCTTCCACCCTTACGATGCACATCATTCTTGTCTTTCAACTCACTTATTACAATGTTCAACATTTACTTATTAAAATAAAAAGTTATTACGTTGTAACGATGATAAATTATTTCCGTTTTGTAATTTATAAATTCTGATATATGCAAAATTATACAACATTATGCGAATATAGATGTCAACTACCAGAGTTAAGGTTAGGGTTGGCTGAAGTTAGGAGATCTACATAGGCTACATCAGTAAATTTTTTTAAACGTAAGCCTTCGAAGTCCTTCACTCCGATAACCTTCGAATACCTCCAACATAAATGTAATATTTACGAAGGTTATTGGTACCGAAAACCTTCATTTTTATTAATAAAACATAATACTCCGGAGGTTATTGATATCGATAACCTTCAATAACCTTCACTTTATCATAATAAACGTAATATTTGCGAAGGTTATTGGTCCGATAACCTTCAATAACCTTTGAAAACGAAATTATTACATCAGTAATTTTTATATAACGTTCTATAACGTTATATGAACAGAACGTTCGTATTACGTTCTAGAACGACACCTACGTACTAGAACATAACGTTCTAGTACGCTATAAATACGTGCTGTTCGTACTACGTTTATGAACGGTGTATATATAACATTATATATCGCCGTTTTATAACGTATTATGAACGTTTCGTATTAATAACGTTGTATATCGGCGTTCGTATATCGTTAGTCAGAAGTGTTTAATAACGTTAAAAGTACGAAATGTTCATTTTACACTATAAAACGGCGATATATAATAATATTTAAACATCATTTAATAGCGTTTAGCGTTAAATAACGTTTTTTATATTTAATTTATTTTTATTTTTTCAAAATATTACATTTTTTTTGAATTTAAAATTTGATTTTCAATCTTTATTATTTTCTTTTATTAATTATTATATTACATTTATTATAATTACATATTATTTTATTACATGTATAATAAAGAAATATATTAATAAATATTAATTTGTTACAAATTTTTTTAAAATATTAAAGTAATAAACATACTTAATTTTTTTATTCCATTTCGCTTTCATCGTCCATTTGAAATAAATTTATATCGTTTTCTTCATTAGANTTACGAACGTTTCGTATTAATAACGTTGTATATCGGCGTTCGTATATCGTTAGTCAGAAGCGTTTAATAACGTTAAAAGTACGAAATGTTCATTTTACACTATAAAACGGCGATATATAATAATATTTAAACATCATTTAATAGCGTTTAGCGTTAAATAACGTTTTTTATATTTAATTTATTTTTATTTTTTCAAAATATTACATTTTTTTTGAATTTAAAATTTGATTTTCAATCTTTATTATTTTCTTTTATTAATTATTATATTACATTTATTATAATTATATATTATTTTATTACATGTATAATAAAGAAATATATTAATAAATATTAATTTGTTACAAATTTTTTTAAAATATTAAAGTAATAAACATACTTAATTTTTTTATTCCATTTCGCTTTCATCGTCCATTTGAAATAAATTTATATCGTTTTCTTCATTAGAATCAATATAAATTACACCAACATCCTCGTTGTCTTCATTCGTATTGTCATTGTTATCCTTTTCTGATTCTGAGGATGATTCCGAGGATGATGATGAAATATAGATATTTCCATTTTCGATTTTATCCTAAATTATAACGATATTTAACCCTTTTTTTTTTATTTTTTCCGGAGTCTTCAATAAATTAATAATATTTAAATTAAACTTACTATATTTTTTCTTATTTTTGATTTCATTATTTCGTCTTTTACTTTTATACCTCCATTATCAGGATCAAGAATTATTTCAATTACTCCTACAGCGAACGCGAGGAGAGGTTTTCCTACCTTATTAGGATTTGGAAATGCTTTCTGCAATATTTTATTACACCATGTTGGTGTTTCTTCGTCGTTGTCATTATTTATTTTTTTATGTAATTTTTCAAATGCTTTTCTAACTTCTTTTTTTTCTTTCCAATCCATTATATCTTTTTGCGTAGCGTTGTTATTAATATTTGGTAGCGAATCTTCACCAAAGGTAGAAAATATTGCCGATTTAATTTTGGCAACCATATTACCTCTCATTGATTGAAGTTTCAATAGCATCTATATTATAAAACATTATCTAACGTCATATTTCACTAAATGTCATTTGATATACGATAAATTATTAATTAAATTATTTACCTTTTCATGAATTTTTTTTTCAAACAAATGATCCCATTTTTTCTCTGAACATTTTGCAAGAAATCCGGATACATATCTGTTTCAATAAAAGGTTTCGATACAGTTTGGACTATTTTCTGTAAAAATATTTAAAATTAATTTTTATTTATATATATAAAGAAAAATAAAGTATAACATTATTCTTACATTTAAATATGATTCTTCCACTTCCTTATTTTTTTCTTTGGAATTATCTACACTTTTGTGTATTTCAGAGATTTCTTTTTTTATTCCAGTAATGTCTTTTTTTATTTCCAATAGTGTATTCATTATTTTTTGATTTGTTTTTTCATCTAAATTAAAGAAATTCAACATTAATTATATTATAATATATTTAATTATCTTTTAAACCGATATATAACGTTTATTACCTTCAAATTTATTGGTTTTCTTTTTTTTGTTTGCTTCAACATCCAATGAAAATGATTCTTGGAATCTTCTTGTGGGGATTAGAGAAGATGCAGATTGAGTTAATGCAGTAGGAGTTAACGCGGTAAGAGTTGAAGCGGAACAAGTTGATTTTGTTGAGGTTGAGTTTGATTTCAATTTTGAAGTTGAAGTTGATTTTGTTGTTGCTATGGATCTTGATGCTGATTTTGATAAGAGAGCGGATACCGAAGCAGATTTTGTAGTTGAAACTGGCGTTGATGATGATGTCACCGTTGCTTCTGGT
>PQFF01000316.1:628259-646872 GCA_003547095.1 Diversispora epigaea | reverse complement strand
TTGATATGATTTATCGAAATTAACGGTTAAAATTTTTATTTACTTCTTTTGGCAGGTGTAACATACATTTAAAAATAGCAAAATTTTTGACCGGTTATAGAGGTTCCGCACTGTAATAATTTGTTAAATGATTAAAATAAATTCATTATATTTTGAGTTCATTATGCATCATAATATATTTTATCATGTTCTCCTACTTCTAATATTAATTTTTATAATATCAATATCTATTCTATTAATAATATAAGGTAGTGGTATGAAGACATGCCAGATATTATTACTATTAGACTTTTTCATCAATGTTGACTCACTTTTGTCTCTCGAAACTTTTGTCTCTTCCTAGGTCTTACTCAAGTTTAGCAGAGACTCGCTATTGTCGTTATTGATCTACTATTGTCTTTTTCAAGAAATATATTGATTTACTATTACTAATATTTAAAAAAATTATAGATAAAATAATTTCTTGTAACTAAAATCATGAGTCAAAATACTATTAATGTAAATGTGATTAAATTTAAATTAATTATAATAAGAACTATAATTATTAATGAATATTAAATATTTATTTCATTAACAAATTCTATTACTAATATAATAAATAAATATAATTATTAAATTGTCCATGAAAAATTAATACTATATATTTTTTTTTTTTAACCATTATCTTTGCCTAGTCGTACTAGTAACATTGATTCCACGATAAGCATCACATGGAGGTTAAATTAGAATACTAAAGAATAACTTATTATTAAATCAAAAGAGATAGATCCATATAGAATCTCTTTGAACTTGTCACTCAAGTTGACATTGTTGATTCGCTTGTCTTCTTTATTTAATTGCTTTGTCTATACAATCGTTGTATCTTTTGGCAATAACCATTAACAGTATAATTTCTTTTTGCGTTTCCGCTAGAAGGCACCAAATTGTTACCGACGGAGGTTTATCTTTCTTAATAAACACGTGGGATGAACAGGAACTCTTGAAATAATATTAAAGATATTATTCAAGGAAACTATTAGTCAAAATAGATACAACTACTACTAATAGGTAAGTTCTAGAAGTTAAATAACTACTGTTAATAAGTGTATTGATTAGTGTTAACTACTAATATCACGAGACAGCGTTCCAAATGATAAAGTAGGCGATTCAATACAAAGGGTTTGGTTATTATTAATAAGACAATAATACTAATAATTTCAAGGTAATAATAACCTTTATTAATGGTAATTGCAAATACAAAAGAGACTAATTTACAAATAAATTAATTACAAAAGGTTTTTCTAACTAAAGGATAGAATCCTAATTCTATTAAACTCGAACTAAAAACTAAACTGAACTAAAAGAATTTCTGACTCGAACTCGAACTCGAGCTCGAGCCCTCCCTTTGCTTCAGGTCAAAATCTATCCCTTATATAACTAATTTTTAGGTCCTTTAGATCCTTTAGGTTCTTTAGGTCCTTTGGGTCCTTTAGGTCTTTTAGGTCCTTTGGATCCTTTGGGTCCTTTGGGTCCTCGTAATACATGATCTACATATTAATTTATTACTATCTATGGTAAATCTATTACAGGACACAGTTACACTACACAACTACATATTTGTAAATCAATTTATCTTTCGTATTACAGATAAAAATATAAATAATAAATAAATAAATAAATAAATAAATAAATAAATAAATAAGTACTACTAACTAATTATAAATATAATAACAATATAATAAATAATATAAGTTAATAATATATAATAGTAATTAAAATACATCCCAACAATTACTTTGGTAACAACTTTTAAGGAATAATCAGATGGTACTTCGTAACAAAGAAAATATATTGCAATATTATAATAACGGTACAACTGAAAAAGCTAGTTTGGAACTAGTTTTTAATTATTTTTGAAATATTCCGTAAGTTTTCATGATACTCTTTTATATTGTTGAGTACATTCTAACTTTATATTATTTTTAATTTAGAAATATAAATGTTTACGTTGCCACTGTACCCAATAGAATGCATCACTTGGATTTAGGTTTGTATCGCTACCAAATAGAGTTTACTAAAAAATTATTATTTGAAGCTGAAGGAAGATCATTAGTGGATAAAATGAACTGGAGAATTACATTAATTCCGAGGCATCCGGAACTAAAATATTTTCAGGAGGATTACAATCGATAGCTCTTTTAACAGCAGATAATTATAGAAATATTATGAAGGTGATGGTATTTGTAGTTGATGATTTATTAAATAAGGATCTTTCAGAAGTTTACGTGAAATAGAACGAAATGTACTTATTAAGTCGACAGGAAACGTTTAAAGAAAGTGATCTGAAAAATTTTCAGAAAGCAATTGAAAAATGGGCTAATCTATTTATTAAATTATTTGGTCAATTTTCGAATTCTGATTTTAAACTGCCAAAGTTACATTTATGGGTTCATCATATTCATCAGGAAATTTTTTATGTCGGAGGTTATTGTAATAATTTCGTTTTCAAAGGTTATTGAAGGTTATCGATATCAATAACCTCCGGAGTATTACATTTTATTAATAAAAATGAAGGTTTTCGGTACCAATAACCTTCGTAAATATTACGTTTATGTTGGAGGTATTCGAAGGTTATCGGAGTGAAGGACTTCGAAGGCTTACGTTTAAAAAAATTTACTGATGTTGTTGATACTATTTGTGAATTCGGAGCCATAAATGGATATATTACAGAAACTTACGAAGCCTTATACAAGACATATGTCAAAATTCCATATCGTCTCAGTAATAAAAAAGATGTGGAAGAGCAAATGATGAAAACTGTAAATATTAATATAAATTATCATGTAAAATTATAAAAATAATGGAAAATCTCTAATAAAAAATTTTTTTATTTAGATACGGAGAAAAGCGATAATTAAGCAAAACGACTTTGAAAAAAAGTTCAAAACTCCACTCAAATTTAATTATTCTTCGAAGTTATTTGAATTTGATATTTCGAAAGCTTTTGAATTTATTGATAAATATAAAAACGAAACAAATTTAGATGAAAAAATGATAAAAGGCTTAGACCATTTTATTCAAAGTTTGAACTCATATTTTGATCTGCTTAAGATTTCAACTACACAGGGTTGTCACATAAAAATATATGAATCTGTAACTTTGGAAAATCGTGCAATATTACGTACAAAAAACATGTTTCACAAGCGGCCATGGTTTAGTAATATCTCTGTAACTATGAATTATGAAGAACTTTTTGAATATCAATCTGATAATGGAATTTGTTACGCACAGGTATATATTATTACAATAATTCTAATTAATAAAATATGTAAATTATTTGACTTTATTTTATTTTATTTATTTAGACATTACTTATAACAGAAGTATTTTTAAAGAAAGAAAAATTATTGCATCTTGCACTTGTACAATGGTACAATTTTATATCTAAAAGAACTCCATTTGTTTATGGCTATCCTTTGTTAAAATTGATGGAAGTATATAATTTTATAGAAATAGAAACAATAGAAGATATAGTTCATATAGTTCCTCGATTTGATAAGACTAATGAATATTTAGTAAATAAATATCTATTTTAAGTTGTATTATTTCGGAATGTTCTGTATTATTATATTTTAAAAAAAAAAATATTATTATTTTATATTAATAAATTCAATCTTTATTTCGCATTTATCCACATTATTTTTAAAAATATATAATTATTTTATCTATATTTTTTTTTGAAAAAGAAAATAAATATAAATTATAATCATGTAATTAAATATAATATTCGAAGACTTTAGTATTGTTCAATTAAAAATCAGAAAATTTGTTGCTAATAACGAATATGATTTTAATTAATTTTGTAAGTTGCGGAGATATCTAATTATGAGTAATTTGCAGAGATGTAATATTATGAATTATTATTACATTTTAATGATAACAATTAGATAATAACTATCTAATTGAGGGATATAATAATAAAGAATTTTGAAATAATTCATCATACTTAAATAATAGGAAATGATATATAAAGAACTAAAATTCCGTTTTGTTTCTTTAAATATTTTTGAATATTTCTAATAATTTTAAAATAATTTTAAAATAATTTTAAAATAAATATAATAGTAAATAGTTTTTTAATTTAAAAAAATAGTAACAAAAAAAATGAATCAGAAGAAAATACTTTCATTTTATAAAAGAAATAAAAAAAAAAAAGATGAATTTTATTCTGGTCTTTTGACTGGAAAATCAAAATTTGTTAAAAAGGATCGTAAACAATCTGCATCATCAACAACCCCAACAACACCCGCAGCAACAACACTAGCAGCAACAACACCAGCAGCAACAACACCAGTAACAACAACACCAACAGCAACAACACCAACAATACCAACAACACCAACAATGCCAATAGTATTAATAGAATCAGAAGAAGTTGCAGAAGCATCTTCAAGAAAAAAACAAAAAACAGTTGCGGGAGTTATAAAAAATTATTCTGATAGTAATGTTTCGAAAGTCTTCGAAAATATTTGCAATATACAAAAATTTTAAAACAATTCTTTTTATAGATGATTCCCCATTTACACATAAAGATGCCAATTATTTTCTAAATAAATTTGAAGAGATAAATAGCAGACAAATAGAAATGAATAATAGACAAATTAAGATAGAAAGAGAAATCTTGGACATACAGAAATTATTGACATCAAGTGGAATCGAATCAGATTATACAACTGAAAATGAATTTATAAATGTAAATGTTTACATTTGTTATAAAGCTTCTTTTATTGAAACATTTGTTATTAATTCAAAATACTTCGAAATACTTCGAAATAGAAATTCGTCTGGAAAGTTGCAAATTCTGCTATAGATAAAAGAATATATCTGGATGAAAATTATTTAAAATCTGTTGCTGCTGGTTGTGCTGAATTGGAATTTCATGAATATTTCGGGAGTTGGGAAAACAAACGTTGGAGCTCTTATTACATAAAATATATTCAAAGCCCTGTAAGTTTTATTTGAATTACTTACTTAAATTATTTTAAATTATAATATTAAAATATAACATATTGTTTTAAAAACTTTTAAAGTTATTAGCTAAACATCGAAGTCTAAGAGGGTCAATTGCGAATAGAGTAAGGTCTGCTCTTTTCGCAGTATTTGGGAAGTACGAACTTCCATATATTGATACAAAATCTGCTCCCCAAGAAATAAAGGAGTGGAAGGATTTGGAAAAACTAAAAAATACGTATGAAAGACTTTATCAACATATTGATAGTGATAAAGAAATGACCTGGTGTGCTAGGATTATACAAAAAACATGGCCAGATTTTAAAAAATTAACAAAAGAAAAAATTGCGTTTGGAATGGCGGTATGTCAATATATGTTGAATCCAAAAACTGAATCAATCAAAATCAATGACGAAGAGATACGCAAAATCATGAAAGTTAAGAAAGTAAGTAAGAAATATAAAAAAAAAATTTGATATTATATTAAATATTAAAAAATATATTTTTTTTATAGAAAAAGCTAGAAGAAGGTCAAATTATTAGATTAGATAATGAGGAAGGAGAGGGGGAGGAAGAAGAGGAGAAAGAAGAGGAGGAAGAAGAAGAAAAAGAAGAAGAAAAGGAAAGAGAGGAAAGAGAAGAGGAATATGAAGATGAAGTTATATTTACAGGACAAAGCTTTCGGTCATGAAGTAATAGTCTTGCGTAATAATCTGAAATTTTTAAAATATGAATATTTTTAATTTTATTTTATTTAGTATTTTAGCATTTTTTATATTTTATTTAGTATTATATTTTATTTAGTATTATATTTTATTTATAAATATCCGAAATATTTTATGCTATAATTTATTATCATTTAAAGAATTCCGAAAATAATAAATTAAAAATAAATTTTTTTGCAATATATGATTTCTAGTTGCGTATATTTCTGTAAATATTCATAAAAAAGTGCAAAAATTTATATTACGAAGATTTGAAAGTAAAAAATATTTTCGTAAAAAAAAAATTAAGCTGCGAAAAAATTACAGAATTTTTCGAGGTATAATAAATACGTAGAAAGTTACGAAATCTTGCGAAATTTTTTCGAGGCGTAAGAAATCGGTGATTTTATGAGCGAAATTATTATGTATCAAAATTTTTCGAAGATATACGTAATATTACGAGGAAATCTCCGTATAAATTACGGAAATTTTACGTTTTGTAATAATTACGGAATATTATGCCTATTAAAATTTTCTGATAATGTTAAATGTTCTTAGTCGTGTTTCGGAAAATGTTACATTTTATTCTTGTCTTTCATGCACGGTTATTGTTTTCTGTTATCCCACGTGAGATAAAACCCCTTTGTTTGTAAGACCTTAGGTGATTTCTGTGTACAGGTCGGTGGTTTAATACTTCTCCGTTGCTAGTCCTTAATATATATGATTCATTTCCC
Organism: Diversispora epigaea; assembly: GCA_003547095.1. Lineage (NCBI taxonomy): Eukaryota > Fungi > Glomeromycota > Glomeromycetes > Diversisporales > Diversisporaceae > Diversispora > Diversispora epigaea. The sequence continues at coordinate 640,445 of PQFF01000316.1, read as the reverse complement.
AAAACTTGATGAATGAAATAGGGTTCTGTCCACTTGTTCCAAAACTTGTCGCCATAAACGTTCTGTAAATTTGATCGATATTCTAGTACCATATTGTTGTTTCTGTACGTCATGATACGGGTTCTTTTATCGTAAGCCCTCTTTTGTTGTGCTTGAGCATCCTTTATGTTCTTGGACACTTTAATCTTGTTGTCTGCAAATACTCCTACCATCTCACTAATTTCTCTATTAATTAGGTCCTCGTACTGTCTTTTGTTAATTTCCGTAGCTAGTCATGTTACTATATCAAGCTCTATAGGCAGTGTAGATGCGCAACCATAGAGTAGGTAAAAGGGTTCGTACTTTGTCATCCTATTCCTAATGGTCCAATATACGAAAAGTGTCGGAGGTATTAACATATCTCAATCGTATGCTGTTTCTTGTACGCACTTTTCCAGAGCCCTACATAAGGTCTAATTGTACCGCTCTGTCAGGCCATTGCTCTGAAAGTGGTATGCAGACGTAAGTCTATGATGGGATCCCATTATCTCTACTAGGTTCACTACTACTTGGCTGACGAATACTGTTCCTCTATCTGACAGTATCTCTCGCGAACATCTGTGACGGCATATTATTTCGTCGTATAGGAACCATGTGACGATCATCGCATCTGCCTTTTTTATTGCTCTGGCTTCCAGCCATTTTGTGAAATAGTCCGTAGCTACTATAATGTATCTTTTCCTTGTGGACGTCAGTTTTAAAGGTCCCACAATGTCTATTCCTAGTCGATCGAATGCTTGCCATATTTTAATGGGTTGCATTTCTTTAGTTCTTGTAGGTTTACCCTGTCGTTGGCACGTGTCACAGGATTCTATATAGTTCTTCACGTCTATGCCTATAGTAAGCCAGAAATATCGCTTTCTCGTTTTATCAATTGTTGCTTTTATGCTGAAATGTCTCGCATTTGACATACTATGCATATTATATAGTAATTTTGTTACGTTGCTTTTCAATATTACCCGTAATGAGCTATCATCCTTATTACGTTTGAATAATAAATTGTCTTGCATGATATAATAATTCGCCTGCTGCCGTAATTGTCATCGTTACTCGCTTGTCCAGTTCAAAGGAAAAGTGTGATTAATTAAGTACTCAGTTATTTGATTGTAAGTTTCTGTGTTCATTTTAAAAGGTTTTGTAAGTCCTCTTCTATTTATCTGAGTTTCCAGGTTTCTTTTATTATTTTTAGTACTGGATTCAGGATAAAGTATCTGCATTGGCGTTAAGATGCTCTTCATCAGTAAATTTTTTTAAACGTAAGCCTTTGAAGTCCTTCACTCCGATAACCTTCGAATACCTCCAACATAAACGTAATATTTACGAAGGTTATTGGTACCGAAAACCTTCATTTTTATTAATAAAACGTAATACTCCGAAGGTTATTGATATCGATAACCTTCAATAACCTTTACTTTATCATAATAAACGTAATATTTGTGAAGGTTATTGGTCTGATAACCTTCAATAACCTTTGAAAATGAAATTATTACAATAACCTTCGATATAAAAAATTTCCTGATGTTGTTTATGAATTATTTCATAATCGTACTCAGATAGTTCAAAGATCCAGCGGGCAATCCTTCCTTTCGGTTGCGGACAGTTCTTCAACCATGTGAGGGCTAAGTTGTCGGTATACAAATCAAATTTGGAACTATGTAAATAATGCCTGAAATGTCGTACAGCCCAAATGGCGGCGAGACACTCTCTTTCAACGACGGTATAGTTTTGTTCAGTGCTGGACAGCAGTTAGCTAGCGTAGGACCCCGAGCAATCTATAAATAGGTCACATTAGAGTTTGCTTAACTATCATAGTAAAATTTTTAAAAAGTTGCTTATTTTTAATTAAAATTTAAAAATTTACTTACAAAAATTATATTTTTCCTTTCTTATTTCCTAATTTAGTATTATCTGACCTATTTATAGATTGCTCGGGGTCCTGCTAGCGTAAGCGATGGGGTGTTCGTGATTCTCCGTATCCTTCTGTGAGAGCACAGCTCCAATATCACAGTCAGATACATCGGTAACGAGTATAAATTGTTTTGTGAAATTAGGGTACGTCATTATAAGTGCCGAAGTTAGACGACTTTTCAGCAAGTCAAACGCGGATTGGTGTTCATGCTTCCATTCAAACATGACGTCTCTTTTCGTAAGGTTATGTAACAGTTTCGTAACAGTAGAGAATTCTTTCACAAATCTTCTATAATAGAACGCAAGTCCCAAGAAGGCACGGACATTTGTTTTGTCTCTTGGAATGGGGTAACTCTTTACTTTCTCAATCTTCGCCGGATCAGGAGTTATCCCTTTGATTATTATAATGTGGCTTAAAAATACTAGTCTCGTTTGAAAGAAGTCACACTTCTTCAGATTTATCTTTAACTCTGCATTCCTTAAAAAGGTAAAAATAACTCTTAGATATTTTTTATGTTCTTCGTGAGTTTTCGAATAGATGATAATGTCATCTATGTACACAAGTACGAACTTCCACGCAATTTCATGGAAAACTCTATCCATTACTCTCTGGAACATTGTGGGAGCGTTGATAAGTTCAAATGGTATTACTAGGAACTCATATATTCCAAATGGGGTAGTGAAAGTGGTCTTTTCGCGATCCTTCGCTACTACTTCCACTTGCCAGAACCCTGATGCTAGGTCTATACTTGCATGCAAAATTATTTTGGGGCCCTGAAATTGCAATTTTGAGGAAAAAAGTTGAAATAGTTTTTCATAGAAGACGAAATTATTTTACTTAAAACCTGAAATTTTTTAACCACCCAGATTTATTCTTTGATTGAAAATATACATAACTGGGTACTTTTTTTACTTCCATATATAGAATAGATTCTGCATAAATTTCAAAAAGTCGAAATACCTCAAAAATCCAAAATTAATTTTGGGAACATATATAGCTAGGTCTAAGGTAGAAAAGAAAACGGAATGTCCTAAAACATCTAGCATATTAGCTATTCGTGGGACTGGGTAGGTGTTAGGTTTCGTAACAGCGTTCAGCTTTCTGTAATCAATGCAAAGCCTGAACTTCCCATTCTTCTTGCTAACTATTACTGTGGGTGCAGACCAGGGGCTAAACGACTTTTTGATTAATCTGTTCGTCAACATACGCTCTATTTCCTCCTTCAAGAAATTTAAGTGTCGGGGTGAAGTTCGGTAGGGATGTAACTTGATGGGTTTCACAGTTCCTACATCTATTGTATGTTGATAGACGCTGTTACCGACGGAGGTTTATCCTTCTTAATAAACACGTGGGATGAACAGGAACTCTTGAAATAATATTAAAGATATTATTCAAGGAAACTATTAGTCAAAATAGATACAACTACTACTAATAGGTAGGTTCTAGAAGTTAAATAACTACTGTTAATAAGTGTATTGATTAGTGTTAACTACTAATATTACGAGACAGCGCTCCAAATGATAAAGTAGACGATTCAATATAAAGGGTTTGGTTATTATTAATAAACAATAATACTGATAATTTCCAGGTAATAATAACCTTTATTAATGGTAATTGCAAGTACAAAAGAGATTAATTTACAAATAAATTAGTTNTAAAACATCTAGCATATTAGCTATTCGTGGGACTGGGTAGGTGTTAGGTTTCGTAACAGCGTTCAGCTTTCTGTAATCAATGCAAAGCCTGAACTTCCCATTCTTCTTGCTAACTATTACTGTGGGTGCAGACCAGGGGCTAAACGACTTTTTGATTAATCTGTTCGTCAACATACGCTCTATTTCCTCCTTCAAGAAATTTAAGTGTCGGGGTGAAGTTCGGTAGGGATGTAACTTGATGGGTTTCACAGTTCCTACATCTATTGTATGTTGATAGACGCTGTTACCGACGGAGGTTTATCCTTCTTAATAAACACGTGGGATGAACAGGAACTCTTGAAATAATATTAAAGATATTATTCAAGGAAACTATTAGTCAAAATAGATACAACTACTACTAATAGGTAGGTTCTAGAAGTTAAATAACTACTGTTAATAAGTGTATTGATTAGTGTTAACTACTAATATTACGAGACAGCGCTCCAAATGATAAAGTAGACGATTCAATATAAAGGGTTTGGTTATTATTAATAAACAATAATACTGATAATTTCCAGGTAATAATAACCTTTATTAATGGTAATTGCAAGTACAAAAGAGATTAATTTACAAATAAATTAGTTACAAGAGGTTTCCTAACTAAAGGATAGAATCCTAATTCTCTCAAAACTCTAACTAAAACTAAAATCGAACTGACTTTGACTCAAGCCAAAATCCATCCTTTATATAACTAATTTTTGGGTCCTTTAGGTCCTCTGGGTCCTTTGGGTCCTTTAGGTCCTTTAGGTCCTTTGGGTCCTTTAGGTCCTTTAGGTCCTTTGGGTTCTCGTAATACATGATCTACATATTAATTTACTACTATCTATGGTAAATCTATTACAGGACACAGTTACACTATACAACTACATATTTGTAAATCAATTTGTCTTTCGTATTACAGATAAAAAATATAAATAAATAAATAAGTAAATAAGAACTAAATATAATAATAAAATAAATAATATAAGTCAATAATATATAATAATAATTAAAATATAGCTACTACAATATTACTACGGTAACAACGCCGGTCTTTCCTAACTGAGAAAGGTTACTTGCCGCTAAGTTGGGAAACTCTTTGATAATCTTCGCAATTAAAGGTTTGTACTGGTTTTCTTCGAGCATCTCTGCTTCTCCTTGTGTCAGGTTACAACGTATGTCTTGTATTTCATTTTGCAGCAATATGGAAATAGCTTCCCATTCTCATAATTGTTCTTCGCATGTTTCACATTTGTCCTTCCTGGTTTCAAGATATTTTTCATACCAGCAGGATGATTTTAGTCCCGTAATACTTCGTCATCCCTGTTTACGCTTTTTTTCTTTCTGATAACGTCGAAACAGTACGTTAGATAATTATAGGTCTCCCAAGTGGTGTACTCTGAATTTGTACGTATTCCTTCGGAGGTAATCTTATATTTCACACTGATCCCTTGCTGAGGCAAATTGTATGAGAGGCCTATAAAGTTTATCTCATTGTCGTCGGTTTCCTTGTCTGAATCTTCACTGTTCTTATTGTTTTCCTCACCACTTTTGTTATCACTCTCATCGTCGCTATCCGGCAACATTTCATTGGTGTTCTGGCAAGAGATACTAATCGTTCCTTTTTCATCTCTTAACGTCAGTTTACAATGTTAATAATCGATAATTGCGTCTGCTCTTCTCAGCCAGTCAGTACCAAGTACTAGAGAGTATCTAGATGCATCGATAACCTCCATATCTACTGCTACAGTTACACTTCCTATTTTCACAGGGACTTGGGTTACAATTCCCAAACTAGAGCGTTTTTCGTCATGTATATATTTGCACGCAAAATTATTTTGGAGCCCCGAAATTGCAATTTCGGGGAAAAAAGTCAAAATAGTTTTTCATGGAAGACAAAATTATTTTACTTAAAACCCAAAATTTTTTGACCATTCAGATTTATTCTTTGATTGAAGATACACATAACTGGATATTTTTTTTATTTCCATATATAGAATAGATTCTGCATAAATCTCAAAAAGTCGAAAAACCTCAAAAATCCAAAATCAATTTTGGGAACATGTATAGCCGTGTATACCTGTAATTTTTCTTTCAGATGACTTTTCTACTCTTCGTCCCAATGACTCCATGAAACTCTTTGAAACAGTACTTATGGAAGAGCCACTATCAAATATCACTTCGACCTTCCATTCTGCAATCTGAGCCTTGCACATCATGGACTTATTTCCCTCTATTTTCATATGGTTGACGATTTTCACTATCTTTGCACGTTTGGTACCAGAGTTTTTTGTACATCATTTCGGAAAGGTGGTATTGCCATAATCTGTCCTAAAGTAATATTAGCTTTCGTGTTCAACAGGTCAGAGACAATAGAGTATAACAGGGCAACTTATATCATGTATGGTTGTTGTAGAGAAGGTGCTTTTCTTTTCTTCTTTTGTCGTGATCCTTTGGATACTTCTTTATTCTTTCTTGAGTGTAACCTCTTTGCAATAGGCTGGACTGTTTGTTTGCTCGCAGATCTGGAACCTTTCGCTTCATTCATATTATTTGTACCAGTCTTTAATAAGGAGTTTGTTTTACTTGCACACTCACCTTCCGGAGGTGCGCTTAATAGTTTAAATGTCACACTGTTTCCCATGTGGTAGTAACGGGCTGCTTGACTTCTTCTTGTTGAGTCACGAATGTATTGCCATTTGCGTCATTTATCGGTATCTGGTTCACGGATTGATTCGTCGCGACATTAGCCTGGGGTTGAGCCGCTCTAGCTGGTTCTCAAGACAGAAGTGTAGTGGGATTTTCCGAGTTTCCTTGTCTCGTAGGGCACATTCTCACTATATGTCCCAATTGTCCGCAGAAAAAGCAACGAAATGGGTCATTGGCATTATTGTTACGGTTCCATATGTTCTGACCTCTAATATCGTTGTTGTGGTTCAGCCTTCTGTAGGATGTATGTGTAGGTCTCTTATCCCTTTTCGTTATTCTCTGTAACTTTTTGACGATTGGCGCAAGTGCCTTTTGTACAATACGTTCTATTACGTTTTCTCTATTTCTGTCCTGGTCGCGACTTGGCATAAATCCCTGGGGGTTTACGTAGGTAGTAGTGTCATACCTATACTTGTACGCAAAATCATTTTGGGGTCCTGAAATTGATATTTTGGGAAAAAAAGTCGAAATAGTTTTTCATAGAAGACGAAATTATTTTACTTAAAACCCGAAATTTTTTGACCACCCAGATTTATTCTTTGATTAAAGATACACATAACTAGGTACTTTTTTTACTTCCATATATAGAATAGATTCTGCATAAATCTCAAAAAGTCGAAATACCTCAAAAATCCAAAATCAATTTTAGGAACATGTATAGTCATACCCGACCGTGGTTTCAGGGTATGTCTGCACATTCTCTTTGAATTGTTTCACAATTTTAATTGCTACTTCCAAAGAAGGATTTTTTTGAGACAGGATAAGGGGTCGTGCTTGGTAGGCAATATCCTTTTGCAATCCTTTTAGGAACTGCCANGCAACGAAATGGGTCATTGGCATTATTGTTACGGTTCCATATGTTCTGACCTCTAATATCGTTGTTGTGGTTCAGCCTTCTGTAGGATGTATGTGTAGGTCTCTTATCCCTTTTCGTTATTCTCTGTAACTTTTTGACGATTGGCGCAAGTGCCTTTTGTACAATACGTTCTATTACGTTTTCTCTATTTCTGTCCTGGTCGCGACTTGGCATAAATCCCTGGGGGTTTACGTAGGTAGTAGTGTCATACCTATACTTGTACGCAAAATCATTTTGGGGTCCTGAAATTGATATTTTGGGAAAAAAAGTCGAAATAGTTTTTCATAGAAGACGAAATTATTTTACTTAAAACCCGAAATTTTTTGACCACCCAGATTTATTCTTTGATTAAAGATACACATAACTAGGTACTTTTTTTACTTCCATATATAGAATAGATTCTGCATAAATCTCAAAAAGTCGAAATACCTCAAAAATCCAAAATCAATTTTAGGAACATGTATAGTCATACCCGACCGTGGTTTCAGGGTATGTCTGCACATTCTCTTTGAATTGTTTCACAATTTTAATTGCTACTTCCAAAGAAGGATTTTTTTGAGACAGGATAAGGGGTCGTGCTTGGTAGGCAATATCCTTTTGCAATCCTTTTAGGAACTGCCAGACCTTTTCGTCCTCGCTCCACTTGTTCTCACCATCAATACATCTGATCAGTTTCTTGACGTCGTTAGCGTACTGCTCCACTGTTTCGTTTACTTTCTGTATTTTCATTGATAATTCAAACCTCCATTGGTTTATCAATGCAGTGGTCTTAAAAGTGGCTAAAATGAGGCTTTGAACGATACTTGGTTTCTGTCGTTCTAATGCGTAATAGAGTTTTGTCCTCTTGTATTTCGCTGAACCATAGTCCCGCTATACCTTGTAAGTATTTGGCGACGACTTGAAGTTTGTACTCGCTAGTATACTAGTTTATCCTAGTGGATCTGTTGAATTCTTCCAACCACTCCATAGGATTTTGATTTCCTCCTTCAAACGACAGTATCTTCACGTTATTTTTGATACGAAAAGTATCTTGTAGTCTTTTTATTAAAGCGTTAGTTCCGCTTTCCTCGGTATTGCAGCTCATTCCTCTAGTTACTCTTTTATTCGTCACGACGACTATTGTTTCGTAGGGATTCGTATAAGAGCAAATTCTTGTACCTTGTCTTGTTATACGAATTTCAAAACGGTTGTCTTCATTGTTGATCGTTTGATTTGTAAGAACTTTATTATGTCAACGACTGTTTTGTACTCAAAAATTTTGTTGGGAATAGAGATTTTTGTCGTTTTTAGGAATATTTTGTATTGTTACGTTTTCTTTTGGCGGGAATAATCTTTTGAATTTTTAAAGGGATATCTCAAACAATATAAACTCTAACTATATTTATCAAAATTCTTGTAAATCTGTGAAACACTACTTTTCTTAAGAATACTTTATGCCAAACCTCATAGGAGGCACCAAAATCTGTGGTGGTCTGCCCAGAACAAAGAGTAAAGTTATGTCAATCAGTCCCACTAAATTGAACTCTCGTCATACCTCTTTTCGTCTGTCCCTATTAGGTTTCTCTACCTAATTACACAAGTTTATACTATCCCAGTCAGGCTACAACCTGATTACGCCAGTCAAATACTACAGATATCTTTATATACTGACGTGATCTAAAGGTATGTGAGTAAATGGAGTAAAAGTATCTTTTTACAGCTCATTACGCAAACTTCCGAATCTTAGCTTCAGACTTTATTTAGTAACTTTATTCAAGAAATTACAAAATTAGTAGTAGAGGTATTACAGGCTGTTAACCGTTTCTCACCAATATTACCGTTATCACAAAATAAAAATATTAAAAATGTATCAAATTATTACGGTGTATATCGAAACTCTTAAACTTATTGCAAAGATGTAATAACAAAAATATATCACTGCTTTGGCGTGTTTTATCTCTGCTACTAAATCAAAACAATATGTTTCTATCTTTATTATTTATTTTTATTATAAAATACGTACCAAAAGATTATTTATTATTTTATTACAAATTAGGTATACCTGCCGCCCAAATTCAAAATCCAAATGCCGAAATCCCAAATGTCGAAATCCCAAATCCCAAATCCCAAATTACAATTAGTATTTTTTGCCGAAATCCCAAATCCCAAATCCCAAATACTAGTAATTTGTGCATTTTGGCGTCCCAAATCCCAAATTATTTGGGATTTGGGCAACACGTATAAAATTAGGTGAAAGATTTTTGTATTTATTCGAAATGTACCAAAAGAAAATTAAAAATTATAAAATTATAAAAATGAGCCGATCCTTTTCACAACCTAAATTACCAGTCTATTTTATACACTTTCAAACTTGTTTTCCTTCATCCTTCGTTGTCGCGTCTAAACACGTTCTTTTCTATTTTTAAAGATGACACACAAGAATGAAGGNACAAAATTAGTAGTAGAGGTATTACAGGCTGTTAACCGTTTCTCACCAATATTACCGTTATCACAAAATAAAAATATTAAAAATGTATCAAATTATTACGGTGTATATCGAAACTCTTAAACTTATTGCAAAGATGTAATAACAAAAATATATCACTGCTTTGGCGTGTTTTATCTCTGCTACTAAATCAAAACAATATGTTTCTATCTTTATTATTTATTTTTATTATAAAATACGTACCAAAAGATTATTTATTATTTTATTACAAATTAGGTATACCTGCCGCCCAAATTCAAAATCCAAATGCCGAAATCCCAAATGTCGAAATCCCAAATCCCAAATCCCAAATTACAATTAGTATTTTTTGCCGAAATCCCAAATCCCAAATCCCAAATACTAGTAATTTGTGCATTTTGGCGTCCCAAATCCCAAATTATTTGGGATTTGGGCAACACGTATAAAATTAGGTGAAAGATTTTTGTATTTATTCGAAATGTACCAAAAGAAAATTAAAAATTATAAAATTATAAAAATGAGCCGATCCTTTTCACAACCTAAATTACCAGTCTATTTTATACACTTTCAAACTTGTTTTCCTTCATCCTTCGTTGTCGCGTCTAAACACGTTCTTTTCTATTTTTAAAGATGACACACAAGAATGAAGGATAACACACAAGGATGAAATATTTTGTACAAAGATGAATAATCTGTCATCTAGATGATAATACACTTATCTGGTTACACTGTCATTTTAATGTTATCTCTCGTGACCTTCGCAACATTTCGAAATCCTGTGCACATCCTATGTGGAATTCGTGCACTCTCAATATGTCGTTTAATGAAAAGAAAATATAATGATAATAAACCAATCAACTTTATTATAAATATTTATGGTATAATTTTCCACTATGAAATATTTTTTAATTAAATCAAGTCAAATTAAATATAAGTACAAAGCTCCCCAATTTAAACCTCTTGTTAACAAATAAAATTATTATCACTTTTAAAAATTCTATATCTATATTATGGGAATTATTTAAAGCCTTCGAAAATCTCACTAAGTGAAGTGATCATTCATTTCGATTCTTATATATGACTTCGTCATAAAACTTTCTAACTGTTCGATGGGTATAAGTTCTAGAATTATTTTTTAGAACTATCATGGAATGACTTTCTAGTTTGTGAGATTTTTATTTTAGTATATAGATAGGAGTAACTTTATAAGAAATTCAACAAATCAATAATAAGAATTCAACTGCTGAATTTCTAACATCACATTAAAGGCATTTTAATGCTTTTAAATAAATGTGAGAAGGTAATGAAAGTTGAATAATTAATGTACTGTGTTCATAAATGTTCATATTATACATGTTGCCCAAATCCCAAATAATTTGGGATTTGGAACGCCAAAATGCACAAATTACTAGTATTTGGGATTTGGGATTTGGGATTTCGGCAAAAAATACTAATTATAATTTGGGATTTGGGATTTCGACATTTGGGATTTCGGCATTTGGATTTCGAATTTGGGTGGCAGGTATAGTTCATATTATTATATTATTCAATAAACATTCTTAAGAATTTAAAATATAAAACTTTCTGATTTATAATTTAACAATATGCGAAACTATATTTAAATGACTTCTACAAATATATAACATTTGCTTCTTTTAATTGGATTTTTAACTGAATAAAAGATTTAATCAGCTCTTAAATCATTATTTATCGTAAAACATTCTTTATAAAATAATCAAATTATGAAATTATTTATCTATATACCATTGATTTTTTTTAAAGAAAAATGTAAATTCCTTTAATAAATAAATTATTGCAATAAAAATAATAAAAATCGTACATGTATAATCAAAGAGATAAGTTTATACGTAAAAATAAATAAACTTTTATGAAAAATATGAAAATAAAATAAATTCGAATTTAAAGAATTTGAAGAAAAGAGATATAATAACTGTTAATATAAACTTTTACTAAATTAATAAAGTAATTATTATCTAATTGTATATAATCGAATTAAAGTGAAAAATCTACAAAACATTCATTAAAATATTTAACAATTTTTCTTCGTTTAAAGTCATCTGTTTGGTAAAAATATATTAGTAAAAAAAAATTAAAATTATAAAAAATTTTGTTATAGAATTAAAATTTAAAAATATTACTTTGATCTTCAATGTTTTCTTGCAACAGCAATTCATTTAAAAAATGTTTTTTAGAATTTTTCACACTTAAATTATGATTCGAAGTTTCGAAATCATTTTTTTGATCAGAACTATTTAAAATTATTAATAAAGATAATTAGTGAAATCGATTGGTAACTGAGGTATATAAAAAAAAATATGAAATTAAATATAATTCTTACTTGAAATTCATTATATCAAAATGATCATTAGAAAATAAATGATTATTAAAGAATAGATCTTATACCTGCCACCCAAATTCAAAATCCAAATGCCGAAATCCCAAATCCCAAATCCCAATCCCAAATCCCAAATCCAAATTATTTTTGGCACCCCAAATTATTTTTGGCATCCCAAATTAATTTTGGCATCCCAAATTA
>PQFF01000316.1:603996-616570 GCA_003547095.1 Diversispora epigaea | reverse complement strand
TGTAATCCAATTTTTTCTCATTCTACACCATCCATATCTTTTTTTTTGATTTATTTCAGAAATAAAAGGTTTTTTCTTGGCAGCATGTCCACTATAACCTTCTTGATGAAGAGTTCTTTGTATTGTTCTAGAAGAAACTGGTTTATTTATTATTTCATTAAAATCTTCAGTAATTTCTTCTAAAGTTTTGTTTCTATTATTTTTTGTTATTTTTATTAATTGCCTATTATCACATTCTGATAGAATTTTAGGTCTACCAGAACGTGGTAATGTAGTAGTCAGACCTTGTTCATTATATTTTTTTATGACATCTTCTACAGTTGACTTAGGATGCTTTAATATATCAATAATTTGCTTTTGTGTATGTTTTCCTTTATATAAACCAATTATTTCTCCACGTTCAAAATCAGTAAGTTCTTTTCCTTTAGGCATAATTTTGAAATTTTGAAATAATTATTGAAAATTATCTTTCAAAAACAAAAGTAAGATAATTTATCAAATTTATCAAATTAATTTAGAAAAAAATTTACTATTCTATTGATATTTAAAAATTATATTTTTTATATTATAAAATAAAAATCAACAGCATATGCAGTTTCTTTGTTTTTTTTAAAAAAAATGCATTTTCAAATTTTAGAAAATATTTATTTTACAAACTCTCTATTATAGTAAATTTTATGATAATCTGTGAAAGAATATAAACAATATATTAATATAAATATTTTTATTTGTTTCTAAGTAAAGTTTTTATTTTCACTAAAAAATATTAAAAACTGTAATAATTAAAGTTATAGCTCTCATATTAAGCTACAAGTTTGTATAAGATAGTTGATACCTATGATAAATATTGATCAAAATCGAAAGACTTTACGATCAATTATGCAATTGAATATTTTTGGTTAATTTCATTTAAACCAAAATTTATGTGCAAGTATATATCCAATTTTAACACACAAGGTATCATATGATAGCTCTTGATTAGGAAATTCGTTTAAAAAAAAGTTTTATATAATTTTGATTATCCATTTTGTTACAATTCGTCTTTGAAATTTATAGATAAATCTAGTAAGGACTTTGCGACAAATGATTGCTGATCACTTTATTCCGATGTAATATTTTTCAAAAGTTGTTACATATAAAAACTTCCTCAATTCTTATGCTATAATTCTAAAACTTTTACAGTAGATGTACAACATACTTATCTTTAAGGTTAATTAGACTCATTTCTGATGTTTTATTGTTAAATAATAAATAATTAACAATTATATATTAAAATTCAAACATCATTTATTTCTTCAATTCTTATGACAAAGGTCTAATATTTTTGTGACAGGTGCACAATATATTTGTCTTTAAGATTACTTAGTATTACGTTTAACTTTTAATTAGTAAAAAATAAAGTTTTATATATGAGAACGAGTGATAATTATTTGTCAATATCAAGTCAAATTTTTAATAATCTCGATCGTTTTTAGTCGTGTCTAAGTAAAGTTCCGATTTTAATTAGAAAATGTCAAATATGGGATTAATAAAAGTTGTAGCCCTTGATATAAGCTACAAGTCTGTATAAGATAGATGGTACTTACGATGAATAGTTATTGAAATCGAAAGATATTACTGTCATTAATTCAATTTAACATTTTTGGTTAATTTCATTTAAAACACAATTACTGCACAAGAAAGTATCAGATTTTAACAAATAAAATATCATATGAAAGCCCTTTGGTAGAGGATTCTTTTAAAAAAAAGTTTATACAATTTGAATCATTCCTTGTGTTATAATTCACCTTAGAAATTTATTAAAAAATTTATTAAAAAATAGTTGGCCGGATACTTTTGGCAGGTGAGTGTACATATATCGTGTATTGAACAAATTCGTAGCAAAATAAATTTATTTCATTGACAATATTCCAAAGAACACTCATATAGATTAATCCCAAAGATTATTTAATTACCAAAAATGAGTTCCAAAAGTACATGTAATCATACCATAAAAGAAAAAAATTCTAAAGTTCAATCAAAGTATATAATGTTCCTTTTTTATTATATAATTAAATTAATTTACATTATTTATAGTATTACATGACAGTTTCAAGTTGAAGTCCCATTATGCAATAATTTAATTATAATGCCATTGTATCGTAAGCTTTTCCAGCTACACCTGCGATGCCTCAAGTGTCATTTTCTTTTGAATTGTTAAACCTTTACCATGAATTCATGATGGAAGCCCATTCTACACATTTAGCTTTTTGAAATATTTTAGAAAGGTTGCGTTATCCACGATTTATACACAAGGTTAGTGTAGTATTGTTATAGAATATTTATTTATTATTTTATAATGCAGTACAACAATATCAAGGATTAAAAAATCGGGGTTTGAATTATGACATAATATATATTTTATATATTTATATATAGATTCTAATTCTCAAATTACTATTTATTAGCCCATGACCTGGTGCAAAGGTTACAATAGCATTTGATGCCAACTTTCAACAAAAAGATATAAAAGTGCTGGCAATGATTTCTCTTCACAACTTATCAAAAAGCAATTTTTAAAACCACATGATGTAGAAAACTACCAGGGACATATTGGTAACAAATATATTTTTAATAAAAATATATGTAATCCACTTTTAGAAAAAATTAATGATTTTTTTCTGTTCGTTTCTCTTTTACAGAAAATTCAAATTCAGTCCTTCCTTTATTTCTTGTGTAGATGTTTCTGCTCCAGGAAATTTTTTGTTGAACAAATGCAGTAAACTGGAGATTATTATATTTTAATTTTTTTTTTTATTTTATGTGAATTAAGACAAACAATGTCGGATTCCTTTTTTTTGAATATTATGATTCTATAATTTACTAAATATCCTACATTTAATTAAATTTGAATAATGTGAAAAGCAATGATATTTTTTTGTTTTTTTTTGTTAAAATATAAACGAGTGAAGTCAAACCTATCTATTAATAATTAAGATATCATATTAAGTGTCTATGAAAATTGTAATGATCTAAAAGTGAAGGAAATTTTGATTTACATGTTTGTAATTAAGCCACGTGGGGCCTCACCCCATTATATTACGAAGCGAATAATGCTGTGAAACATATTTTAAAAATAAATATTACATTTACTCGACTCGTGGCGTGACCATTTGGTATTTTTGTTTTTTATTTTGAAAATGTCATGGAGAAACGATATCGAAATCGTTGTGGCGATTGGTATGTTTGAATATTGTAAATGATTTTATTAAAATTTCTTTGTTTACATTTCAAATAATACATTTTCACAGATTTTGGAACTAAATATTTAGTAAGTTATAGAATGATTTATAAAAAAAAAGGAATAGAATTTATGAATAAGTTTTGTTACAAAAAATTAAATTATCTTTGCATGAATATATCGGAGTTTCGTATACGCGATGTGTTTACGTTCCAATTTTTTAAATTCTAATTTTTTGTGCGAAAAAGAAGTCTTATTAATATAAAATGATTATTTTTTATTAATAGCATAAAAAAAAATCCCGAAATAATCATAAACAGTTCTTGGGTAAGTTTAAAGAAAGTTATTTTAGGTAACAAATTTACCTAACTTAAAGTTTTTCTTTACACATTATTATTATTGAAATAGCCAGGGAAAATAGGTGCTTTAAGGACAAATACCCCTTTATAATATGATGAAAACTATGAAAATGTATTAGAATGGGTTATGCAGCATTGATTGATATTAATGATCTGTGTTTACCACTTCTTGATAATTTAAGTCTTTATATTACCACTGTCAACAATTAGAGAATTCATTGTATAACAATAATTACATATACGTGAATTATCAATACGCCTTCTACTGTTGCATTTTTATTAGATCAATTAAGTTTTTTTGAATAAAAATTTCTGTTATTTATTTTAAATAATAACGGGAGGGATCTTATGTATTGGAAAGATGAAATAAAATTTTTATTCGAGTTTACAGATTCAAGAGTCACATACCGAACGATCAGAAAGAGAGCAACTATATAATAATAATAGGAAATAAGAATAATGTAATAAAATACTTTTAAAAATATTGAATAACAATAAAAAATTTAGAACAGCAATTATTTATTATTTTCATTCATCCATTAATGATCAGGTAGGTAGTCTTTTGTGTACTCCAATTATTCTAATGTTCACATTTCAAAATGAAGAAATCAACCGCCACATAAATTACATATCAAGGATGCTCCGTGTGTAGCATCAGAACCTGATTTTGTAATTGAGAAGCAAAACAGTAAAAACAATAATATTTTTGTGATCGGGGTCCGTGTATTATTAACTATCTGACAAGTTATTATTTTCGTTAACTCAAACAATTTTTTAACGAGACAAACACTTGGAAAATATCGGGCCAAACAATGGATTTGGAGAAACACAGATTGCAGTAGATATTCTTGCCGGTGGTGGTAACGAGAATATACGTTCCACTGGTGAATATACAGACATTATGGGCAGTTCATGTAATTTCTACATTTATAAAGCTTTTATTTCCGCGATATATTGGGGAACTTGGTAAAGGTTTACCAAAAGAACAATCAGTTGTGATTAAAAGATGATCAGCTAAGAATGGTTTAAAAGCTGACTTCAATTTTGCTGAACTGGATGGAAGGCGAAAGGAGTTAACAGCATTGGTCAAAATTCGCCAAAAACTTTTGCAATAGATGGAAATTAGTAATAATAGTAATAAGGATTAATCTGTTGTATTCGAAGCATCTATTTTTCCTGTTTCGGTATGACCTAAAATTTAAAATGTTACTTTGTTTTCTTCATCTAAAAAATGGTTTCTAAAATTATTGTGTTAAGAATATTACCACTATGTAAATCTCGATGCAAAAATTTTCTTATCATGAATTCTTCCAATTTTCAGCTAAAAAGTAAATTTTTTCTACTCACTGCAAAGTTATTATAACATTCAATTGTTTTTACTGAAATCTTCGAATAGTCTTGATATATTTTTTTCAAATGCAATAAATAAATATTAATAAATTAAAATTGAGCAGAGTTCCATCTTGGAAATTACATAATTTAAGTTTAATGAAATGTCGACAAGAGCGGTGCTAGAGATTAGATAAAAAATATAATGATGGTATAACAAAATTTATATCAATCGAGTAATTAATTTGTATCATGGTATATTTTTTCACTATAAAAACTTTTTTAATTAAAAGAAGTCAAATTAAATATCATATGTCAAAGCTCCCCCAACTTAATAACAAATAGAATAATTATTAATCATTACCTCTTAAAAATTCTATATCTACATTATGGGAATGGGGATTATTTCACTAAGTGATCATTTAAATATCTCCACGACCTTCGATTGTCATATACCCATCGAATGGTTAGAAGTTCTAAGTTCTAGAATTATTTTTTTAAAAAGTCGAGCAAATTATCGTGGAACGACTGAAATTTTATATTTCAGTATATGGATTATAAGAAATTCACAAATCAATGGCTAAGATAATTATCTAAATCATTCTACAAATATTTACAATGAATGCTTAGAACAAAAAATACTAGTTGTAATGTGGACAACGAAATTATTTGTTTATACTTAGTTGATGATAAGAACTCAACTACCACAAGTTTTCCCAAGTGACGAATTCAAATGAAAATGTTCATAAGATTATACTACATTTCTTTAGAATTAGAATGCAAATAAAATATAAAACTTTCTGATTTATAATTTTTGAAACAACTGAAAAGTACGCGAACTATATTTAATATTTGCTTTCTTTAATTAAATTTTTAACCGAACAGAAGAATTAATCAGATTTTAAGTTATTTGTTTATCGTAAACATTTAACAATTTTTTCTTAAAAAAACAATGGGACATGCATAGTATAAAAAGAATTTCATGATTTTATTATTTTATAAAGAAAACCGTAAATTCATTTATTAAATGTCATAAAAATAAATATATTGTCACAGGAGTGCAGAGTATTTCGAACAATTTCTCAAATCAGTCTCTCAGTTTGCATCACACAAACAAATAATAATACGCTCTATCTGCCAGTAGGTCAAGCAATCAGTCGATCTAAACTTGCCTATCTCGAAACAGATAATAAATATATAATAAATAACAATAATAATCAAATAATAATCAAATTAATCATGAAGGCACAGTGAGTAAGGTGGAGTAAAAGTAGTAACGCAGTATCAAACAATATTTAATAATATTTCGCAATATTACGACACAAAGTATAAGTTTATTAAAATATAAAATATAAAGTTTTAAAAGCAAAGTATCATTTAACAACAGAAATATTACAGCGTGACGTATCTTTCCTGTTCCTGAATGAAGTTTACTTTTCTATTTAATATTTATTAAAGAGTTTCGAATTATTCTGAATTATTTTTAATTNTATCGTAAACATTTAACAATTTTTTCTTAAAAAAACAATGGGACATGCATAGTATAAAAAGAATTTCATGATTTTATTATTTTATAAAGAAAACCGTAAATTCATTTATTAAATGTCATAAAAATAAATATATTGTCACAGGAGTGCAGAGTATTTCGAACAATTTCTCAAATCAGTCTCTCAGTTTGCATCACACAAACAAATAATAATACGCTCTATCTGCCAGTAGGTCAAGCAATCAGTCGATCTAAACTTGCCTATCTCGAAACAGATAATAAATATATAATAAATAACAATAATAATCAAATAATAATCAAATTAATCATGAAGGCACAGTGAGTAAGGTGGAGTAAAAGTAGTAACGCAGTATCAAACAATATTTAATAATATTTCGCAATATTACGACACAAAGTATAAGTTTATTAAAATATAAAATATAAAGTTTTAAAAGCAAAGTATCATTTAACAACAGAAATATTACAGCGTGACGTATCTTTCCTGTTCCTGAATGAAGTTTACTTTTCTATTTAATATTTATTAAAGAGTTTCGAATTATTCTGAATTATTTTTAATTATTAATTAATTAATGACTAACTATGATCTGTTATCAACTAACTTGTAACTGCCTTATATCTAACTTATAACTTACTCGCGACAACAGTCGTATTTATACTTTCTCTTTTGTTTACACTTCATCTTTGTACTTCATACTTCATCCTTTGTGCGTCATCCTTCATCCTCGCACGATATCCTTTATCCTCGTACGGTATCCTTCATCCTCGCACAGCATTTTTCATCCTTCATCCTCGTGCAAGGATGACAATCATCTGAAAGTTCATCTAGTGTCACAGAATATCATCCCCCGTGACTTTTCACCTGATTACCAATTTACTTCGCCACAATATCAAATAATCAAAGAGATAAGTTTATACATAAAAAGATACATAAAAACAAATAAGCTGTTATAAAAAAATATTAAAATAAAATAAAATTCGAATTTAAAGAATTCATTACAAAATATCTAAGTTAAAATGATAATATATTCGTTGAATTTGTACTATTTATAAATTTTCACTAAATTATAAAGTAATTATTTGATTGCATGCGATAGAAGTAAAAGTAAAAAATAAAATAAAAATAAGTAATTTATTGAAAATAAAGAATAATAGAATTTAATAACAATTGTATCCATACCTTCAACTACAAACATTCATTAAAATATTCAACAAATTTTCTTTGTTTAAAGTCATCTGTTTGGTAAAATACAAATTAATAAAAATAATTAAATTTATTATAAAATTTAAAAATATTACTTTGGTCTTCAATGTTTTCTTCGTCCAAAAAATGTTTTTTAGAATTTTCCACACTTGAATTATGGTCTGAATTTTCAAAATTGTTCTTTTGATTAGAACTTTTTAAAATTATTAATAATTAGATAAATTAGTGAAATTGATTAGTAACTGAAGTATATAAAAATATATGAAATTAAATATAATTTTTACTTGAAATTCATTATATCAAAATGATCATTAGAAAATAAATGATTATTAGAGAATAGATCTATACAATCATATATGAGAAATCATTAATATAATAAATTATATCATTTTAAAAATCATTTAAAACAATAAATACCTGATACCGTTGAATTAATAGATTCTAACATTGAATTTAATGACGTGCTATAATATCTAGAATTCGGATGTTCATATCCGGGATTTTTTACAAATGATTTTTTGGATTTAACCATTTCAAGTCGTTTTTTTTCAGCTTTATTAAATTCTAAGCAACTATCATATTTTTCTGGATAAAATCTTTTGACATAATCTTCATCTCTATTGAAAAAATATTCATTATTCTTTAGCATTTCATAAATTCCTTGTATTGTTGGTCGTTGAGAAGGATCAGGATGCCAACATCTTTTCATTAAATTAGACCAACGTTCTGGTGTATCTTCTGTGATTTCTGGTCGCTTTCCATCTAAAACATCTAATATAAGTTTTGGTCCATGTTCTTGATCATGAAATGGTCTATGCCCAGATGTCATTTGCCACATAATCATTCCTAAACTATAAATATCTGATGCATATGAATATGGTTGATTTTTAAATAATTCTGGAGCCATATATGGAATTATTCCATATATTTGAGATTCTCTTGAAATATTTGAATCAATATTTGCTGGTTGACTAAATCCTAAATCTGAAATAACTGTATTATAAGAATATAATTCTATATCATTAATATTCTTTTTAGCAAGAATGTTACCACTATGTAAATCTCGATGAATAATTTGTCGATCATGAATATTTTCAATTCCTTCAACAATGCTATTTAAATATAAAATTTTTCTTGTCCAAGAAAATTTTTCGAAGTTGTTATGTATAAAATGATGCAAATCTCCATTTGGTATATATTCTAAAACAAAAGCATAATTTTTTGTTTGTGGATCCTGCGTTACTCCATAACATTCAATTATGTTCCCTTCGTAACTATTGAGATTAGACCTGAACTGAAATGTATGTTTCAACTATATTTTNATCTAATATAAGTTTTGGTCCATGTTCTTGATCATGAAATGGTCTATGCCCAGATGTCATTTGCCACATAATCATTCCTAAACTATAAATATCTGATGCATATGAATATGGTTGATTTTTAAATAATTCTGGAGCCATATATGGAATTATTCCATATATTTGAGATTCTCTTGAAATATTTGAATCAATATTTGCTGGTTGACTAAATCCTAAATCTGAAATTATTGTATTATAATAATCTTTATCTTTAGTAAGAATGTTACCACTATGTAAATCTCGATGTATAATTTTCTTATCATGAATATCTTTAATTCCTGCAACAATACTTTTTAAATATTCAATTTTACTTTGCCATGTAAATTCATTGAAGTTTTTATGTATAAAATGATGCAAATCTCCATCTGGTAAATATTCTAAAACAAAAGCATAATTTTTTGTTTGTGGATCCTGCGTTACTCCATAACATTCAATTATGTTTCCAGTGTTTTCATCGAGCAATTTAGTCTTGAACTGAAATGTGTATTTCAACTATATTTTTTCAAATGCAATAAATAAATATTAATAAATTAAAATAATTAATAACAATAAATAAATATTTACCTCATTTAAAAATTCTGTATCCACATTCTGAGAGTTATTTAGTATTTTCAAAACAATTTCTCGTTCTGACGACCGCTTTTCTTTACCTTTATCATTTATGCCTTCACTAAATTTCCAAGTAGCTTTAAAAATTTGACTGAAACCACCTTGCCCAATTTTCTTTATATCTTTAAACTCTTCAAAGGGAACCCATGATAAATATGGATCATTAATACTATTCTTTGATGACTGTGTTCCTTTGATAAAATTATCAATGTTTATATTGCCACTGTTAGAAATCAGAGAATTCATGCCATAACAATAGTAACATATATGTGAACTATTGATACGACTTCTACGATTGCATTTTATACATTTGATCTTTTCATTAGACCCATCAAGTTTTCTTGTAAAAAAAATATCAGCCATTTTATTCAAATAAAATAAGAAAAAGAATTCATCTGTCGCACAATCGTCATAAATTTTATTTTTAGAATTTAAATTCGAAAATCCTAAACGTTTACATATTTGGAATGTTCTTTTAATTCAATTCGAAAATCCTAAACGAATTTCCGATTTACCTTTTCATTTTACTATTTTGAAGTGCTGTTGCTCCTTGAATGCTACATATCAAGCCTTGTACTGTGGTGACTTTTGGTACTTTTTGTTCTTCAATCTCACATATTTCTCCCGAGGATTTAAATTACAATTTTAAAAAAATCATTCTAGCAACCTTTTTACTTTCTTGATCATCCCTTTTCCTCCAAAAGTCTGTTTTCTTTTAGTATCACCCTTTTTGTAATGGAAATTTTTATCTATAGAGCTATATAAAAAAAATTCATATTACTAAAAGAGAAAATTGTTATAAAATATAAAATACTTCAAATATTAGATATTTACTTTGGAGTGATTTGTAAATTCAAATTTATATTTTCTAAAAATTTTAGTATTTCGCTGTTAAAATTTAGGTTGTTTTTAAATAAAAACTTTCACATTATTATTATTTGTTCGATCAATACAATTAATTTAATCTAGGTAAATGGAGTTTTAATAAATAATATTATGGTTTGTCTTTTACAAAATTTTTATTTTATTTTTACTTTTATTTATTTTTTATAAATAATTATAATAGTAAAAAATTTATAATAAATAATTTTTTAAAACTGGAATTGCCATAGTTTTTACAAATCAGTTGTTTTAGAGTTGAGATGATCACATTGTACCCCTTCAAAATCATAAATCTTTCGAACTGTTCAATGGGTATAAGTTTTAGAATTATTTTTTAGAACTAACGTGAAATGACTTTCTAGTTTGTGAGATTTTTATTTTAGTATATGGATAGGAGTAACTTTATAAGAAATTCAACAAATCAATATTAAGTTGATGATAAGAACTCAACTGCTACATATTTCCCAAGTGAAGATAATGAAATGCCGAATTTCTAACATCATGGGTAATGAAAGTTGAATAATTAATGTACTACACATAAATGTTCATATTATTATATTACTCGGTAAGAATTTTTAAAAGTACGTAAAACTATATTTAAATTACTTCTACAAATATACAATATTTGCGTCCTTTAATTAGATTTTTAACCGAATAAAAGATTTAATCAGCTCTTAAATTATTATTTATCGTAAAACATTCTTTATAAAATAATCAAATTATGAAATCATTTATACTGTGTACCATTGATTTTTTTAAAGAAAACATAAATTCTTTTATTAAATAAATTATTGCAATAAAAATCAACAAAAAATCATACATGTATAATCAAAGAGATAAGTTTATACGTAAAAATAAATAAAAATATGAAAATAAAACAAATTTGAATTTAAAGAATTTGAAGAAAAGAGATATAATAACTGTTGTATCTATAAATAAAGTAATTATTCTTATTTGAAATTATCTAATTGTATGTAATCGAATTAAAGTGAAAAATCTACAAAGCATTCATTAAAATATTCAACAATTTTTCTTCGTTTAAAGTCATCTGTTTGGTAAAAATACATATTAGTAAAAAAAAAAATTAAAAATAATAAAAAATTTTGTTATAGAATTAAAATTTAAAAATATTACTTTGATCTTCAATGTTTTCTTGCAACAGCAATTCATTTAAAAAATGTTTTTTAGAATTTTCCACACTTGAATTATGGTCCGAATTTTCGAAATCATTTTTTTGATCAGAACTATTTAAAAATTATTAATAAAGATAATTAGTGAAATCGATTAGTAACTGAAGTATATAAAAATATATGAAATTAAATATAATTCTTACTTGAAATTCATTATATCAAAATGATCATTAGAAAGTAAATGATTATTAGAGAATAGATCTGTGCAATCATGAGAAATTCATTAATATAATAAATTATATCATTTTAAAAATCATTTAAACCAATAAATACCTGTTACTGTTGAATTGATAGATTCTAACATTGAATTTAATGACGTGCTATAATATCTAGAATCAGGGTGCTCGTATCCTGGATTTTTCACAAATGGTTTTTTAGATTCAACCATTTCAAGTCGTTTTTTTTCAGCTTCATTAAATTCTAACTCATATTTAGATCTATAAGTTTGAAATTCTCTTAATAGTCCACCAATTTCTTGTATTGTTGGTCGTTGAGAAGGATTAGGATGCCAACATCTTTTCATTAAATTAGCCCAACATTCTGATGTATCTTCTGTAATTTCTGGTCGTTTTCCATCTAAAATATCTAATATAAGTTTTGGTCCATGTTCTTGATCATGAAATGGTCTATGTCCTGATGTCAATTGCCACATAATCATTCCTAAACTATAAATATCTGATGCATATGAATATGGTTGATTTTTAAATAATTCTGGAGCCATATATGGAATTATTCCATATATTTGAGATTCTCTTGAAATATTTGAATCAATATTTGCTGGTTGACTAAATCCTAAATCTGAAATTATTGGAAATTTATAATCATCGTTATTACTTTTAATAAATCCATATCTATTAATAAGGATGTTACCACTATGTAAATCTCGATGTATAATTTTCTTATCATGAATTTTTTTAAT
>PQFF01000316.1:596886-601958 GCA_003547095.1 Diversispora epigaea | reverse complement strand
CTTTCAAAAAAAAAAAAAAAAAGTGTAAAAATGGCTAAATTTTTATGTACGTTTTACATTTATTTCTATATACAAAAAGATAGAAAATTATATTAATAAAAAATAAAAATAAAGGTAATTATATATGTGGACGAACGTATTTGGTATAGGTATAATTCCAATTTTTTTTTTTTATTTCATTAAAAAGATTAAATTTCGGAGAAGCCATCATCCATTGTTTTTTTTTTTAAAAAAAAAAATAAAATAAAATAAAGTAAAGAAATATTCAATTTGTTTTTTTTAACCTAAAACTTTTATAGACTTGAATTTTTTATTAAATAAATAATTTAATATATATATATATTATATATGTATATATTTACTACTTATTTTTTTTTTATTTACTACTATCGGCTATGACAAAAAATTGTTTTTGTAAAGCCAAAGTGCCGGATTAATAGTACTATAAATGTCCGTGGTTATATCAGAAAGTTCATTTTTGTTTATATTATCGTCGTCATTGTTATTATTATTGTTATCCAAATTAGGCGTAGACGATAAGGAAGTGGTGGAAGATATAGTAGACGTATTTTCAAGGTCAATAGAATAAAATGGTGAACCTGTAGGAGTTAAAGGAAAAGTAGGAGAAGAAGAACCATTTGATTTATTTGTTTTACTAGACGAATGAGGAGAAGGTAATGGTGGAAGAGAAATAAAATTTCCTAATAACGTTGAAGAAATATCATTTCTATTGTTATTGTTACGATTGTCATTACTATCATTGTTAGTGTCATCATTTAATAAACTAATATAAGAAGGCAATCCCGATAATCCCGATAATTCCGAAAAGTCCGAAAATTCCGATAATGTTGGAGTTATTTGACAAGAAAATTCAAGAGGGGAAGGAGCGGAGGAAGAGGAGGAGGAAGAAGAAGAGGAAGAGGTAGTGGTATTTAAATTGTTGTTAATTAAAAAAGATTCAATAGAATCAATAGAATAATTTGTTGAACTTCTTCGAGAATAGGGTGGCGTAGGAATAAATCCATTTGTATCAATTCCATTAATAATTTGAATGAGTTGTTCATTAAAAGATTTATTAGAATTTTCTTGAGTATTACTTTCTGGAGAACAATTGTTAGGAGGAAGCCAAGATTGTTGTTGTTCTTCGGAAGTACAAAATAAAGGAATTGGCATGTAATCGGAAAAATCATTATAAACGAAAAATGGATTATTTGAATTATTAGGATTATTGTTGTCATTATTGGGAAAATTATCATTATTAGGATTATTGTTGTCATTATTATTGGGAAAATTATTATTATTATTATTATTATTATTAACGTTATTAATGTTATTAATGTTATTAATGTCAAGAAATTCATTAATTTCATTAGAATTAATTTGATTAATTTGATTAATTTGGTTAATTTGATTAATTTCATTCAATGATGATGATGAAGAAAAAGATGACGAATGAGGAGGAAGAGGTGGAGAAGGAGGAAGAGAAGGAAAAGACGGAGAAGAAGAGAAATGTTGCATTGTCCCCGCTGGTGATGAAAGTTGCGAAGAATTTTGTTGTGATGAAGATGATTGTCGTTGCGCAATATATTGAACATATAATTTCTCAGCTTCACTCGAAATTTGAGAAAAAGTATCTCTCACAATTGAAGATTCCTTCTTCCATTTGGCCGCTATCATAGGAGACAGCTGAGTCATAGGATAATTTAAACCCTTTCCTTTCAAAAGTTGGACATATTCATTTCGAAAGAGGATGAACCCATTAGGGAACCTAGCTAACTTTGGTTTTGAAATAAGTTTTGTGACTAATTCATCTACTTGAGTAGATGGAGGAAAAGGTAATTTGTAAGGTAAAATTAGACGCTCTTTATGAATATCCAGCTTAATTTTTTGTTCTCCTCGTTGGATAGATTTCAAAGACCTAATTTTTTTATGATTCCTATCAACGCGTTTAGTAGATTTTTTTTTAGTTTGAGTCATTTTATATTTTATATAAATATTTTTTTTTAATGATCGCTGAAGAAAAATAATATTTATTTCTGATATTTTTTTCGTAAACTATTTTCTTCTTAAACCAAAGAATAAAATTAAAAAAAAAAAAAAANGAATTTAAAGAATTTGAAGAAAAGAGATATAATAACTGTTGTATCTATAAATAAAGTAATTATTCTTATTTGAAATTATCTAATTGTATGTAATCGAATTAAAGTGAAAAATCTACAAAGCATTCATTAAAATATTCAACAATTTTTCTTCGTTTAAAGTCATCTGTTTGGTAAAAATACATATTAGTAAAAAAAAAAATTAAAAATAATAAAAAATTTTGTTATAGAATTAAAATTTAAAAATATTACTTTGATCTTCAATGTTTTCTTGCAACAGCAATTCATTTAAAAAATGTTTTTTAGAATTTTCCACACTTGAATTATGGTCCGAATTTTCGAAATCATTTTTTTGATCAGAACTATTTAAAAATTATTAATAAAGATAATTAGTGAAATCGATTAGTAACTGAAGTATATAAAAATATATGAAATTAAATATAATTCTTACTTGAAATTCATTATATCAAAATGATCATTAGAAAGTAAATGATTATTAGAGAATAGATCTGTGCAATCATGAGAAATTCATTAATATAATAAATTATATCATTTTAAAAATCATTTAAACCAATAAATACCTGTTACTGTTGAATTGATAGATTCTAACATTGAATTTAATGACGTGCTATAATATCTAGAATCAGGGTGCTCGTATCCTGGATTTTTCACAAATGGTTTTTTAGATTCAACCATTTCAAGTCGTTTTTTTTCAGCTTCATTAAATTCTAACTCATATTTAGATCTATAAGTTTGAAATTCTCTTAATAGTCCACCAATTTCTTGTATTGTTGGTCGTTGAGAAGGATTAGGATGCCAACATCTTTTCATTAAATTAGCCCAACATTCTGATGTATCTTCTGTAATTTCTGGTCGTTTTCCATCTAAAATATCTAATATAAGTTTTGGTCCATGTTCTTGATCATGAAATGGTCTATGTCCTGATGTCAATTGCCACATAATCATTCCTAAACTATAAATATCTGATGCATATGAATATGGTTGATTTTTAAATAATTCTGGAGCCATATATGGAATTATTCCATATATTTGAGATTCTCTTGAAAGATTTGAATCAATATTTGCTGGTTGACTAAATCCTAAATCTGAAATAACTGTACGAATATTATAATATAAGACTATATCATTAATATTCTTTTTAGCAAGAATGTTGCCACTATGTAAATCTCGATGTATGATTTTCTTATCATGAATATTTTTAATTCCTGCAACAATACTATTTAAATAATGAATTTTACTTTTCCATATAAATTCTTCGAAGTTTTTATGTATAAAATGATGCAAATCTCCATTTGGTATATATTCTAAAACAAAAGCATAATTTTTTGTTTTTGGATCCTGCGTTACTCCATAACATTTAATTATGCCCCTTTCGTAACCACTGAGATCAGACCTGAACTGAAATGTATGTTTCAACTATATTTTTTCAAATGCAATGAATATTAATAAATTAAAATAATTAATAACAATAAATAAATGATTATTTACCTCATTTAAAAATTCTGTATCCACATTCTGTGATTTATTTAGTATTTTCAAAACAATTTCTCGTTTTGACTTTGACCGCTTTTCTTTACCTTTATCATTTATGCCTTCACTAAATTTCCAAGTAGCTTTAAAAATTTGACTGAAACCACCTTGCCCAATTTTCTTTATATCTTTAAACTCTTCAAAAGGAACCCATGATAAATATGGATCATCATTTTTATTATTTGGTGAATGTGTTCCTTTGATGAAATTATCAATGTTTATATTGCCACTGTTAGAAATCAGAGAATTCATACCATAACAATAGTAACATATATGTGAACTATTGATACGACTTCTACGATTGCATTTTATACATTTGATCTTTTTATTAGATCCATCAAGTTTTCTTGTAAAAAAAATTTTAGTCATTTTATTCAAATAAAATAGAAACGGGAGATCCAAAAAAAAAATTCTCTTATTTATATTATTAAAAAATAATTTTGAAGAATTCATTTGTCGAACGTTGAGAAAGTTCTACCATGCAATAAGTACTTTTCTAGAATCATCTTTTATTTAAAACATGTGATACAAAATAATGATTGGAATGTTCTTTATTTTGAAACATTTCTAAAACGGTAAAACATTCGAAAAAAAAGAATTTTCTCTAAGAAATCAAAAAAATCTCTATAGAAACATATAATATAATATGGAAATATATATAGATATAGATAAAAATAAATAAATTAATAAAAAAAAAAAATTATAATATGCTTAAATTAATCATAAAAAATATTGTGTATGTTTTGTATGCTATATATGGAAAGTGAAGTGGTAATGCTAATAATTAAATACATATACATAAATCAATAATACATAAACACGCATATATTAAATTACTCCCTATATATTCACTTATTTTATAACTATTTTAGTCCGCGCGTAAAAAAGAAAACATAACTAAATTATATACTGTGTATATAAAATGTACATCATGTATACATATATCAGATAATAAAGTTTAACTACCGTGCGTGCTTTACTACGTTTTTTTGCATTATCAACGAAAAGGTGATCGATCGCAAAAAATTATATATATATAAACATATACATATATTATGTAAATATACATATATGTTTATATATATATATATATTTTTTTGTACTGTCATTATATAGAAAAGTGTTTTTTTTTTTTTTGGTAAATTTGTGTTTGTGCTTAATAAAAAAAATTTTTAAAATAAATAATAAGTAAATAAAGAATTAAATTCGAATTTTGATAATAATTATTTTTTTTTTCTCTTTCAAAAAAAAAAAAAAAAAGTGTAAAAATGGCTAAATTTTTATGTACGTTTTACATTTATTTCTATATACAAAAAGATAGAAAATTATATTAATAAAAAATAAAAATAAAGGTAATTATATATGTGGACGAACGTATTTGGTATAGGTATAATTCCAATTTTTTTTTTTTATTTCATTAAA
>PQFF01000316.1:569386-591886 GCA_003547095.1 Diversispora epigaea | reverse complement strand
TTTGAATATTTAATGATTTAAAAATAAATTTTTTGCTATATAAATAAGGTTATTAAGGTTAGTAATTATTACGTATTCTGTGATGTCGTGTATTGTACTTTCCTTTCAAGGAAACAGTGTAAATCAGTGTTTAAAAAAGTTTGTAGTATTTAATTTATCTGATATTTTTTAAGCTTTTTTGTTTAAGCTTAAATTTCCTTTTTTTTTTTATTTCATTCCAAGGAAATAGAATTAGGAATAAATTAAAATTTGTGAAATTTGTGTTAATAAGAATAAATTTCTTTTATAATAAACATGGTTAATATTATAACACTACTCGGCACGTGGTGCGCTTTATAATCAATTTATTGATATCATCAGATAGAGAATACAAATGTTTATGTTTGTTTAACCTCTGTGCAAATGTGCACAAAAAAAAAAAAAGGATTCTAAAAAAAAATTCAAAGTTTAATTTTTAAAAATAGATTTTTTATTTTTACCTTTCAAATTGTGTTGTCCAGTTAATTTGATGCATTTCAATGTTCAATAATTATAAAAAGAAATAATTAATAATTCTTCAAAGTATTTTTTTTGACAAAATATCGTATCTCAGTTAATTATTACACGAAAAAATGTTTATTTACAGACAATTGTTATCATCAAGTTAATTGTTATATAATATTTTTCTGCTCTTTATTTTTTTTATTGTATTTCTGTGTTCTAATTTCTGCCGAATTCTATTTTTACCGTTCTATTTTATTTTATTTTTATTTTTATTTTGTATTCTCTCTGTACTCTGCATTTCATTTTATCTTTTTTTTTTTTTTTACCATACACACAAGATTTGTTCACAAGGTTCGCAATCTTTACTATTTAATCACTTTTAATTAGTTATATTTATATTTAGTTTCAAGATAATCGAGTCATTTAAAAATAACACGGTTATTTCTTTGATAAGACAAAAAACTATGTAAGAAGTTTTTTTTGTACATAAACAAGAAGATTATAATTATAGAATAATTAAATTATTCATTATTTCTTAAATAGTTACATTTAGTCTTGATCTGTCACATATAATGACAGATAAGTAATCATTTATTTAAAATTTAAAAGTGTTTTTTTAAATGTTTCATCTATTTGGTCTATAGAATATTTTTCATCAAGTGTTTGATGATAACAAAGTTTAAAAAAATTATTATTATAATTATTATTGGTTTTATTATTATTATTGTTTTTATTATTATTATTTTAAAGTTAAAGTTAAATATACTGTACATAAATTCCGAATAGGTAATTTGGATCAAATTATTTTTTCATTCTTGAAGAAGTTTTTAAATATTATTTAATTATTGGTTATTTTGCATGAATGAATTAATGAATTATTTGCTTATTAAATTCCATATTTTAAATATTATAACTTTCGGTTTTTTTTTCCATTTAATCCATTTTGTCCATTTAATCCATTTTGTCGTCCATTTTAATCCATTTTGCCCATTTAACCCATTTTGTCCATTTAATCAAATTCCTCCACAAAAATTAAATTCGTAGAAAATAATTCGCATTAATAATTCATATTACAAATAATTATAAATCATCGCGCCATTTTTGTAAACGCGATATTTAAGTTTAACGCAAAGTTCTCATTTAACTAGCCAAAAATCAATTATATTCACGTGGTTAAAAATTACGAGAATGAATTTTAGTTTCATTCTTTTTTATTATTTTATTTTTTATCGATTCAATCTTTCCATCTAAATCAATTTATTTTTTTATTATTATTTATATAGTATAATTTAAGTATTTTGGTTTTTTTTTTCTCGAGAATTTCAATTAAAATTTAAAATCATTGATGTTATTATTTTAATTATTATTGAAATGATTTTTCATTGTAATAATTATAAAATTTGTAACTTAGACCGACCAATAGTATTCATTTTCATTTTAGAATTTATACAATACACTATTTAGTATTATTTGTATTAAACTAACCTGAATTAGTTATTCTTAAAATAATAAAGAATTTATATAAATTATATATTTTATAATATATAATGATAATCATCTGTAAATAATAACAATAATAAATTCTTCATACAGTAATATACAAATCTGCATCATGTTCTTCAAATTGACAAGATAATTCATGTTTTTTAGTAAAAACATAAAAAAAAAATTATGGCATATGACAATACAATAATTTGGTACAATAATAAAATTATGTTATGGTAATACATTAACAGATAAGGATAAATAAATGATGAGTGACATAATTAACTGTTTAATGGCTAAAATGATTTCAATATTTAGTTAGCCGTTTTATCTAAAAATGGAATCTTAAGACTATAATAACAGATTTGCACAGATCATCATGTCATGATACTCAATTGATTTTATATAGTGTATAAATTATTTGGTCTTCTCATAAATTTGTATTTCTCTCCTTCTCTTTGTTATTCAAAGTTTTTTATTCTATAAAAAAATAATTATACAACTATACAATTGTAAAACAATAATTACAAAAAAATAAGTTAAAAATAGAATTGATTGTTCACTTGTGCGAATAAGAATTTTTTAAAAAAATCGATCCCTATAAATATCTATTTTTATCTTTAAAAAAAAAGTACAGTTAATTCAGCTGACTTTGTAATTCAGTCAGTTAATTTTTTTTTTCTAACATCAATGTCGACAACAAAAATTGTTATTTGATTTATTTTTAGATAACCTTTGTTCTTTTTTTTTTTTTCCTCCTCTTCTACAAAGAAAAGATATTGTTTAGAAGTATTTCGAAATATTTAGTAATATTGACGTTCGAGTTTCATATTACAATTTTTTTTTATTAGCCAATTCCCTTTTTTTATTTTTTAATGGTCTTCTTTAATTACTGCTTGCCGTGGTAATCCCAAAAATGATTGAGAAAAATAAANGTATAAATTATTTGGTCTTCTCATAAATTTGTATTTCTCTCCTTCTCTTTGTTATTCAAAGTTTTTTATTCTATAAAAAAATAATTATACAACTATACAATTGTAAAACAATAATTACAAAAAAATAAGTTAAAAATAGAATTGATTGTTCACTTGTGCGAATAAGAATTTTTTAAAAAAATCGATCCCTATAAATATCTATTTTTATCTTTAAAAAAAAAGTACAGTTAATTCAGCTGACTTTGTAATTCAGTCAGTTAATTTTTTTTTTCTAACATCAATGTCGACAACAAAAATTGTTATTTGATTTATTTTTAGATAACCTTTGTTCTTTTTTTTTTTTTCCTCCTCTTCTACAAAGAAAAGATATTGTTTAGAAGTATTTCGAAATATTTAGTAATATTGACGTTCGAGTTTCATATTACAATTTTTTTTTATTAGCCAATTCCCTTTTTTTATTTTTTAATGGTCTTCTTTAATTACTGCTTGCCGTGGTAATCCCAAAAATGATTGAGAAAAATAAACGGCAAGTTTTTTTTTTGCTACATAAACAAGGGAAGTTATATTTAGTTCTGATCTGTTATTTATTTAGATTTTATTATATTATTACCAATTTAATTTAATTTAATTTAAAATTCGTCCAAATTTAAAGTAGTAACAAAATTCATATATATATATCCGGTGATCTAAAAAGTTGAATATATGAAACCATTGAAATCAATATATTTGTGATGTGAATGAATAAAATTAACAAAATTATTTATTTATTCAAGGTTCAAATATTATTTTATTTAATATATTTTCAATCTAATTATTCCTTTCATCCTTTTTACTTTTTTGAAGAAAATCGAATTCGCGTGATTAGAAGCATGAAAAATCCGTGTTACAAATAAAATGCCGTGCCCTACTTATTTATTTTAATTATTTCCAGGTTTGGTTAGTTCTTTATTATGAAAAATCTAACGCGCGATATCAAATTTTTACAACAAACACATCGGAGGATGATTACCGATCACATTGAATATATTAAATTCAATTCATTAAATTACTCAGGTGGTTTAATCAGAAATATAGGAAATACAAAGTGGTACAAAAAAAGATATCGTTTCAAGATTCCTTTAATTAATATTTCTTATTATATTATAATTAATAATTAATTATTGACTAACTTTTTTGAACACGAATTAATAAAATGGATAAAAATGAATAAATCGTGAATTCAATATTACGTTTTTATATACAGATTTTAATTTGTAAAATAAGGATTTTTGGTTAATTCATTGTTAATAATAAAAAAACACTCTAGTCTTTTTTTAAGAAAGTTCACACATTAATTATTCCTTTCAAGATCCCCCAAAAAATATATTTGCAAAATAAATACGTAAATATGAGAAATGTAACCAGCCGTAGGAAAATTTTTAACTTATAAAAAAAACTATCATTTTTTTTTTGACCTTGAATAAATTTGAAAGTGATAAAAGTGATATAAAAATATATTTTCAAGAAAAAAATCATTATTAATATATATATTTGAATAAAATTATATTATTTATTTAAAGAAGAATTTCATATTATTTTGATAACTAAATACATACATATATATAAATATTCTCCATAATATCTTGATCGTCTCATTAACATTACTAAAGCTTTAGGTTTAATGAATTTTGAGAGGGTAAAAACAAGTATTTGATAATAACGTAATTATTTTGTGGCTAAGAAGAGATACCTGATATATTGAATAGGTTTCTTAATAAATAAATTGCGAGTAATACCGCGCTTATATCACTAAAAAAGATTTTAATGAAATGGTTGAATGTCAATAATTAAATTCTACAAAATCATCATTCGTGATTTCATTGATTTTCTTTTACAATATAATCAAAGTTTTAACTAAACCATTATAATTATAATTAATGGATTTATAAAATCCACTATCAGNATTTGAAAAATAAATACGTAAATATGAGAAATGTAACCAGCCGTAGGAAAATTTTTAACTTATAAAAAAAACTATCATTTTTTTTTTGACCTTGAATAAATTTGAAAGTGATAAAAGTGATATAAAAATATATTTTCAAGAAAAAAATCATTATTAATATATATATTTGAATAAAATTATATTATTTATTTAAAGAAGAATTTCATATTATTTTGATAACTAAATACATACATATATATAAATATTCTCCATAATATCTTGATCGTCTCATTAACATTACTAAAGCTTTAGGTTTAATGAATTTTGAGAGGGTAAAAACAAGTATTTGATAATAACGTAATTATTTTGTGGCTAAGAAGAGATACCTGATATATTGAATAGGTTTCTTAATAAATAAATTGCGAGTAATACCGCGCTTATATCACTAAAAAAGATTTTAATGAAATGGTTGAATGTCAATAATTAAATTCTACAAAATCATCATTCGTGATTTCATTGATTTTCTTTTACAATATAATCAAAGTTTTAACTAAACCATTATAATTATAATTAATGGATTTATAAAATCCACTATCAGATTTCCTATAAAAAATTGCCCATTAAATGTTTAGAAATTTGTGCATTATATTATCATAATAGCTTTTTACATATAAAATTGCTGATTCGCCACTCAGTGGTACAAAATGATCTGCAAATGACGGAAGAGAAAAACAAGAAAGCCAACATTTACTTGCTTGTTCCTTATTATCTTTATATGCGAGTTTCATGTGAATACAATTTATTCTTTCAAATCCCTTATAACCAGGATTTGTTTGTTTTTGTAAAGAGAAAATCACTGAAGATTCAACATCTGCTTCTGCAGCAATAAATATTTTGTATTTGGAATGGAATACTCCGGATGGGATTATATAATCATCTAATTGTGGTAGAATTGGTAAAAGACAAAATATTTATTCATTTTCAATTGTAATATCAAATCCCAAGAACAATGATTTTCCTTTTTGATCCTAACTAAATTTCATGGAAATCAGTCTCTTATTTCACAACAAATTAAAGACAACATATGTGTACTTGAAGTTTATCGTTGAAGATAAATAACCAACTGGTGTATAATATGTCAGATAAAAAATTATAACAATTATATTTAATTTATTTAGCAAATATTACTATCATAATTCTTTATAAAAAAAATAATACATACAAAAAAAAATGATAAAAATAAAAATTTTGTAATAGACAAACCATAATATTATTTATTAAAACTCATCCATTTAATTGTATTCATCGATCGAACAAATAATAATAACGTTGTAAGTTAAAAACAACATAAATTATATCAATGAAATATTAAAATTATTTATCTATTTTCAGAAAATACAAATATTAAAGTAAGTATCTAATATTTGAAGTATTTTATATCTTATAACAGACGTTCTTTTTTTAGTAATCATAATTTTTTTTCTATAGCTCTACAGATAAAAATTTCCATTACCAAAAGAGTGGCACTAAAAGAAAACAGACTTTTGGAGGGAAAGGAACAAGTAAAAAAGCTAGAAAGATTTTTTTAAATGGTAATTTAAATTCTCGGGAAAAATATATGGATTCCAACGAGATTGAAGAACAAGACGTACCAAAAGTCACCACAGTACAAAGCTGGATATGTAGCATTCAAGAAGCACTTCAAAATAACAAAGTGAAAAGGTAAATCGGAAATTCTTTTAGGATTTTCGAATTGAATCAAAAGAACATTCCATCGAAAGTTCGTTTAGGATTTTCGAATTTAAATTCCAAAATGCATGACGATCAATTCTACGTTCGACAAATGAATTCTTTAATAATATAAATAAGAGTATTTAACTTTGAATTATCTACTATCCAAAAGTTCTCCCGTTTCTATTTTATTTGAATAAATGGATATTTTTTTTACAAGAAAACTTGATGGGTCTAATGAAAAGATCAAATGTATAAAATGCAATCGTAGAAGTCGTATCAATAGTTCACATATATGTTATTATTGTCATGGAATTAGTGCTCTAATTGCTAACAGCGGCAATGTAAACATTGATAATTTTATCAAAGGAACACAGTCATCAAAGAATAGTGTTGATGATCCATATTTAGCATGGGTTCCTTTTGAAGAGTTTAAAGATATAAAGAAAATTGGGCAAGGTGGTTTCAGTCAAATTTTTAAAGCTACTTGGGAATTTAGTGAAGGTATAAGAAATAATGGTACGGTAAGGCGGCCAGGACGAGAAATTGTTTTGAAAGTACTAAATAACTCTCAGAATGTGGATAAAGAATTTTTAAATGAGGTAATAATCATTTATTTATTGTTATTAATTATTTTAATTTATTAATATTTATTTATTGCATTTGAAAAAATATAGTTGAAACACACATTTCAGTTCAAGACTAAACTGCGCAAGTACAATGAATACACTAAAAGCATAATTAAATGTTATGGAGTAACGCAGGATCCTAAAACAAAAAATTATGCTTTTATTTTAGAATATTTACCAAATGGAGATTTGCATCATTTTATACATAAAAACTTCGAAGAATTTACATGGGAAAGTAAAATTTATTATTTAAATAGTATTGTTGTAGGAATTAAAAATATTCATGATAAGAAAATCATACATCGAGATTTACATAGTGGCAACATTCTTGCTAAAAAGAATATTGATGATGTTGGATCTTATGATTATACAGTTATTTCAGATTTAGGATTTAGTCAACCAGCAAATATTGATTCAAATATTTCAAGAGAATCTCAAATATATGGAATAATTCCATATATGGCTCCAGAATTATTTAAAAATCAACCATATTCATATGCATCAGATATTTATAGTTTAGGAATGATTATGTGGGAATTGACATCAGGACATAGACCATTTCATGATCAAGAACATGGACCAAAACTTATATTAGATATTTTAGATGGAAAACGACCAGAAATTACAGAAGATACACCAGAACGTTGGTCGAATATAATGAAAAGATGTTGGCATCCTGATCCTTCTCAACGACCAACAATACAAGAAATTGGTGAATTATCAAAAGAATTTCAATTTCACAGTACTTATTCATGTTTGGGAGAAGATTATATCAAAAGATATTATCCAGAAAAATATGATATTTGGTTAGAATTTAAAAAAGCTGAAGATAAACGACTTGAAATGGTTAAATCCAAAAAACCATTTGTAAAAAATCCCGGATATGAACATCCGAATTCTAGATATTATAGCACGTCATTAAATTCAATGTTAGAGTCTATTAATTCAACAGTAACAGGTATTTATTGGTTTAAATGATTTTTAAAATGATATAATTTATTATATTAATGATTTCTCATATATGATTACATAGATCTATTCTCTAATAATCATTTACTTTCTAATGACCATTTTGATATAATGAATTTCAAGTAAGAATTATATTTAATTTCATATATTTTTATATACTTCAGTTACCAATCGATTTCACTAATTATCTTTATTAATAATTTTTAAATAGTTCTGATCAAAAAAATGATTTCGAAAATTCGGACCATAATTCAAGTGTGGAAAATTCTAAAAAACATTTTTTAAATGAATTGCTGCAAGAAAACATTGAATATCAAAGTAATATTTTTAAATTTTAATTCTATAACAAAATTTTTTATTATTTTTAATTTTTTTATTAATATGTATTTTTACCAAACAGGTGACCTTAAACGAAGAAAAGTTGTTGAATATTTCAATGAATGCTTTGTAGATTTTTCACTTTACTTCGATACATACAATTAGATAATTTCAAATAAGAATAATTACTTTATTTATTTTTACGTATAAACTTATCTCTTTGATTATACATAAATGGTTTTTTTTTTTTTTTGATTTTTATTGCAATAATTTATTTAATAAAAGAATTTATGTTTTTCTTTAAAAAAAGATCAATGGTATATAGTATAAATAATTTCACAATTTGATTATTTTATAAAGAAAAAACTGTTGAATAAATGTATGACTTAAGAGCCGATTACATCTTTTATTCGGTTAAAAATCCAATTAAAGGAAGCAAATATTGTATATTGAAGTCATTTAAATATAGTTTTACGTACTTTTAAGAATGCTTACCGAGTAATATAATAATATGAACATTTACGTGTACAGTACATTAATTATTCAACTTTCATTACCCATGATGTTAGAAATTCGGCATATCATTATCTTCACTTGGGAAATATGTAGCAGTTGAGTTCTTATCATCAACTTAATATTGATTTGTTGAATTTCTTATAAAGTTACTCCTACCCATGTACTAAAATAAAAATCTCACAAACTAGAAAGTCATTCCACGTTAGTTCTAAAAAATAATTCTAAAACTTATACCCATTGAACAGTTCGAAAGATTTATGGCAATCGAAGTCATACAGGGGTCGAAATGAATGATCACTTAGTGAGATTTTCGACGGCCCTAAATAATTCCCATAATATAGATACAGAATTTTAGAGGTTTAGGTTAGGGAGCTTTGTACTTATATTTAATTTGACTTTATTTAATTAAAAAATATTTTCATAGTGGAAAATTAAATTTGATTGGTTTATTATCTATAAAATTCTGTTGTACCATCTAATAATCAGCAATCACTTTAACATCTGCTTTTATTGACATTTCATTAAACGATGTAATTTTTATACTTTTCCAAGATGGAGCTCTGCTCAATGCAATATATGCTTGTCCATTAGCATAAATTGACTCATCTAGAGATACTATAATATCGATCCTTGAGTTATGCATTTTGAAGGGTACAATGTGATCATCTCATTAACTCTAAAACAACTGATATCTTTTTTATAAAAACTATGGCAATTCCAGTTTTAAAAAATTATTTATTATAAATTTTCACTATTATAATTATTTATAAAAAATAAATAAAAATAAAAATAAAAAAAAATTTTGTTAAAGACAAACCATAATATTATTTATTAAAACTCCATTTTAATTAATTGTATTGATCGAACAAATAATAATAATGTGAAAGTTTTTATTTAAAAACAACCTAAATTTTAACAGCGAAATACTAAAATTTTTAGAAAATATAAATATAAATTTGAATTTACAAATCACTCCAAAGTAAATATCTAATATTTGAAGTATTTTATATTTTATAAAAATTTCCTCTTTTAGTAATAGGAATTTTTTTATATAGCTCTATAGATAAAAATTTCCATTACAAAAAGGGTGATACTAAAAGAAAACAGACCTTTGGAGGAAAAGGGATGATCAAGGAGGTAAAAAGTTTGCTAGAATGATTTTTTTTAAATGGCAATTTAAATTCTCGGGAGAAATACGTGGATTCCAACGAGGTTGATGAACAAGGCGTACCAAAAGTCACCACAGTACAAGACTGGATATGTAGTATTCAAGGATCAACAGCAAAATAATAAAGTGAAAAGGTAAATCGGAAATTCGTTTAGGATTTTCGAATTATTAACGTAAATCGGAAATTCGTTTAGGATTTTCGAATTTAAATTCTAAAAATAAAATTTATGACGATTGTGCGACAGATGAATTCTTTAATATAAATAAGAGTATTTAACTATGAATCCAAAAGTTCTCCCGTTTCTTATTTTATTTGAATAAAATGG
This sequence comes from Diversispora epigaea, assembly GCA_003547095.1. Lineage (NCBI taxonomy): Eukaryota > Fungi > Glomeromycota > Glomeromycetes > Diversisporales > Diversisporaceae > Diversispora > Diversispora epigaea. Next base: position 581,405 of record PQFF01000316.1, on the reverse strand, counting down.
ATGATTATTTTGTTACAAGAAAACTTGATGGATCTAATAAAAATATCAAATGTTTACGATGCAAACGTAGAAGTCGTATCAATAGTTCGCATATATGTTATTATTGTTATGGAATTAGTACTCTAATTGCTAACAGCGGCAATGTAAACATTGATAATTTTATCGAAGGAACACAGTCATCAAAGAATAGTAATAATGATTCATATTTATCATGGGTTCCTTTTAAAGAGTTTAAAGATATAAAGAAAATTGGGCAAGGTGGTTTCAGTCAAATTTTTAAAGCTACTTGGAAATTTAGTGAAGGCATAAATGATAAAGGTAAAGAAAAGCGGTCAAAGTCAAAACGAGAAATTGTTTTGAAAATACTAAATAAATCACAGAATGTGGATACAGAATTTTTAAATGAGGTAAATAATCATTTATTTATTGTTATTAATTATAATTATTTTAATTTATTAATATTCATTGCATTTGAAAAAATATAGTTGAAACACACATTTCAGTTCAAGACTAAACTGAACGATTACAATGAATACACTAGAAGAATAATTGAATGTTATGGAGTAACGCAGGATCCAAAAACAAAAAATTATGCTTTTGTTTTAGAATATATACCAGATGGAGATTTGAATCATTTTATACATAAAAACTTTGAAGAATTTACGTGGAGAAGTAAAATTCGTTATTTTTATAGTATTGTTGCAGGAATTAAAAATATACATGATAAGGAAATTATACATCGAGATTTACATAGTGGTAACATTCTCGTTAAAAAGAATTATGATGATCGTACAATTATTTCAGATTTAGGATTTAGTCAACCAGCAAATATTGATTCAAATCTTTCAAGAGAATCTCAAATATATGGAATAATTCCATATATGGCTCCAGAATTATTTAAAAATCAACCATATTCATATGCATCAGATATTTATAGTTTAGGGATGATTATGTGGCAATTGACATCGGGGCATAGACCATTTCATGATCAAGAACATGGACCAAAACTTATATTAGATATTCTAGATGGAAAAAGGCCAGAAATTACAGAAGATACACCAGAATGTTGGACTAATTTAATGAAAAGATGTTGGCATCCTGATCCTTCTCAACGACCAACAATACAAGAAATTGGTGAATTATCAAATGAATTTCAATATTGTAGTAGATATTTATATGCGGAAGAAGATTATGTCAAAGAATGTCATTCAGAAATATATGATATTTGGTTAGAATTTAAAAAAGCTGAAAAAAAACGACTTGAAATGGTTTTTTATATTCAACCATTTGTGAAAAATCCAGGATATGAACATCCGAATTCTAGATATTATAGCACGTCATTAAATTCAATGTTGGAATCTATTAATTCAACAGTATCAGGTATTTATTGGTTTAAATGATTTTTAAAATGATATAATTTATTATATTAATGATTTCTCATATATGATTGTATAGATTTATTCTCTAATAATCATTTATTTTCTAATGATCATTTTGATATAATGAATTTCAAGTAAGAATTATATTTAATTTCATATATTTTTATATACTTCAGTTACTTCAGTTATTAATCGATTTCACTAATTATCTAATTATTAATAATTTTAAATAGTTCTAATCAAAAGAACAATTTTGAAAATTCAGACTATAATTCAAATGTAAAAAATTCTAAAAAACGTTTTTTGGACGAATTACTGCAAGAAGAAAGCATTGAAGACCAAAGTAATATTTTTAAATTTTTTAATAAATTTAATCATTTTTAATTATTTTTTAATAATCTGTATTTTCACCAAACAGATGACTTTAAACGAAGAAAATTTGTTGAATATTTTAATGAATGCTTGTAGTTGAAGGTATGGATACAATTGTTATTAAATTCTATTATTTTTTATTTTCAATAAATTACACAAATTCAACGAATATATTATTAAATTCGAATTTTATTTTATTTTAATATTTTTATAACAGTTTATTTATTCTTACGTATAAACTTATCTCTTTGATTATACATGTACGATTTTTTTATTTTATTGCAATAATTTATTTAATAAGGGAATTTACATTTTTCTTTAAAAAAATCAATGGTACACAGTATAAATAATTTCATAATTTGATTATTTTATAAAGAATGTTTTACGATAAATAATTATTTAAGAGCTGATTAAATCTTTTATTCTTTAAAAATCAAATCAAAGGAAACAAATGTTGTATATTTGTATAAGTCATTTAAATATAGTTTCGCGTACTTTTAAGTTTGCTTTAAAGTTATAAATCAGAAAGTTTTATATTTTATTTGCATTCTAATTCTTAAGAATGTTTACCGAATAATATAATAATATGAATATTTATGTATATAGTACATTAATTACTCAACTTTCATTGTAACTGCACCCTCTCACATTTATTTAAAAGCATCAAAATGCCTTTGATGTGATGTTAGAAATTCGACAGTTGAATTCTTATCATTGATTTGTTGAATTTCTTATAAAGTTACTCCTATCCATATACTAGAATAAAAATCTCACAAACGAGAAAGTCATTCCAGAATAGTTCTAAAAAATAATTCTGGAACTTATACCCATCGAACGGTTAGAAAGGTTTATGACGAAGTCATATAAGGATCGAAATGAATGATCACTTCACTTAGTGAGATTTCGAAGGCTTTAAATGATTCCCATAATATAGATATAGAATTTTTAAAAGCGATAATAATTGATAATTATTTTTATTTGTTAACAAGAGGTTTAGGTTGGGGAGCTTTGTACTTATATTTAATTTGACTTGATTTAATTAAAAAATATTTCATAGTGGAAAAATATTTATAATAAATTTGATTGGTTTATTATCATTATATTTTCTTTTATTGACATTTCATTAAACGATGTAATTTTTATACTTTTCCAAGATGGAGCTCTGCAACATATGCTTGCCCTATAATATAAGGAAGTGCCGTGAATTTTGAAGGGGTACAATGTGATCAAATTCATTAACTCAAACAACTGATATCTTTTCCAGTTTAAAAAAATTATTTACTATAAATTTTTTACTATTATAATTATTTATAAAAAATAAATAAAAGTAAAAATAAAATAAAAATTTTGTAAAAGACAAACCATAATATTATTTATTAAAACTCCATTTACCTAGATTTAATTAATTGTATTGATCGAACAAATAATAATAATGTGAAAGTTTTTATTTAAAAACAACCTAAATTTTAACAGCGAAATACTAAAATTTTTAGAAAATATAAATATAAATTTGAATTTACAAATCACTCCAAAGTAAATATCTAATATTTGAAGTATTTTATATTTTATAACAATTTTCTCTTTTAGTAATAGCTCTATAGATAAAAATTTCCATTACAAAAAGGGTGATACTAAAAGAAAACAGGAAAAGGAACCGGAAAAGGGATGATCAAGAAAGTAAAAAGGTTGCTAGAATGATTTTTTTTAAATGGTAATTTAAATCCTCGGGAGAAATATGTGGATTCCAACGAGATTGAAGAACAAGACGTACCAAAAGTCACCATAGTACAAGGTTTGATATGTAGCATTCAAGGAGCAACAGCACTTCAAAATAGTAAAATGAAAAGGTAAATCGGAAATTCGTTTAGGATTTTCGAATTTAAATTCTAAAAATAAAATTTATGACAATTGTGCGACAGATGAATTCTTTAATATAACTATGAATCCAAAAGTTCTCCCGTTTCTTATTTTATTTGAATAAAATGAATAATATTTTTGTTACAAGAAGACTTGATGGATCTAATAAATACATCAAATGTATAAAATNAAGGTTTATGACGAAGTCATATAAGGATCGAAATGAATGATCACTTCACTTAGTGAGATTTCGAAGGCTTTAAATGATTCCCATAATATAGATATAGAATTTTTAAAAGCGATAATAATTGATAATTATTTTTATTTGTTAACAAGAGGTTTAGGTTGGGGAGCTTTGTACTTATATTTAATTTGACTTGATTTAATTAAAAAATATTTCATAGTGGAAAAATATTTATAATAAATTTGATTGGTTTATTATCATTATATTTTCTTTTATTGACATTTCATTAAACGATGTAATTTTTATACTTTTCCAAGATGGAGCTCTGCAACATATGCTTGCCCTATAATATAAGGAAGTGCCGTGAATTTTGAAGGGGTACAATGTGATCAAATTCATTAACTCAAACAACTGATATCTTTTCCAGTTTAAAAAAATTATTTACTATAAATTTTTTACTATTATAATTATTTATAAAAAATAAATAAAAGTAAAAATAAAATAAAAATTTTGTAAAAGACAAACCATAATATTATTTATTAAAACTCCATTTACCTAGATTTAATTAATTGTATTGATCGAACAAATAATAATAATGTGAAAGTTTTTATTTAAAAACAACCTAAATTTTAACAGCGAAATACTAAAATTTTTAGAAAATATAAATATAAATTTGAATTTACAAATCACTCCAAAGTAAATATCTAATATTTGAAGTATTTTATATTTTATAACAATTTTCTCTTTTAGTAATAGCTCTATAGATAAAAATTTCCATTACAAAAAGGGTGATACTAAAAGAAAACAGGAAAAGGAACCGGAAAAGGGATGATCAAGAAAGTAAAAAGGTTGCTAGAATGATTTTTTTTAAATGGTAATTTAAATCCTCGGGAGAAATATGTGGATTCCAACGAGATTGAAGAACAAGACGTACCAAAAGTCACCATAGTACAAGGTTTGATATGTAGCATTCAAGGAGCAACAGCACTTCAAAATAGTAAAATGAAAAGGTAAATCGGAAATTCGTTTAGGATTTTCGAATTTAAATTCTAAAAATAAAATTTATGACAATTGTGCGACAGATGAATTCTTTAATATAACTATGAATCCAAAAGTTCTCCCGTTTCTTATTTTATTTGAATAAAATGAATAATATTTTTGTTACAAGAAGACTTGATGGATCTAATAAATACATCAAATGTATAAAATGCAACAGAAGACGACGTATTAATAGCTCACGTATATGTTATTATTGTCATGGCTTGAATTCTCTAGTTGTTTCTAACAGTGGCAACATAAACATTGATAATTTTATCAAAGGAACACAGTCCACAGAGAATAAAATTGGTCCATTTTTAGAATGGGTTCCTTTTGAAGAGTTTAAATATGTAAAGAAAATTGGGCAAGGTGGTTTTAGTCAAATTTTTATAGCAACTTGGAAATTTAGCGCAGGTATAAGTGGAGAAGGTACAGTTAGGCGGTCAGAACGATATATTGTTTTGAAAGTTCTAAATAACTCTCAGAATGTGGATATAGAATTTTTAAATGAGGTAATAATCATTTATTTATTGTTGTTAATTATTTTAATTTATTAATATTTATTTATTGCATTTGAAAAAATATAGTTGAAACTTACATTTCAGTTCACGACTAATAAGACTAAAGACTCTGGAAGAATAATTGAATGTTATGGAGTAACGCAGGATCCAAAAACAAAAAATTATGCCTTTGTTTTAGAATATTCACAAAATGGAGATTTGCATCATTTTATTCATAAAAATTTTGAAAAATTTACTTGGCAAAGTAAAATTGATTATTTAAATAGTATTATTGTAGGAATTAAAAAAATTCATGATCAGAAAATTATACATCGAGATTTACATAGTGGTAACATTCTTGCTAAAAAGAATTTTGATAATAATTATTTTACTGATTATGCGGTTATTTCAGATTTAGGATTTAGTCAACCAGCAAATGTTGATTCAAATCTTTCAAGAGAATCTCAAATATATGGAATAATTCCATATATGGCTCCAGAACTTTTTAAAGGTCAAACGTATTCATATGCATCAGATATTTATAGTTTAGGAATGATTATGTGGCAATTGACATCAGGACATAGACCATTTCATGATCAAGAACATGGACCAAAACTTATATTAGATATTTTAGATGGAAAAAGACCAGAAATTACAGAAGATACACCAGAANTCACGACTAATAAGACTAAAGACTCTGGAAGAATAATTGAATGTTATGGAGTAACGCAGGATCCAAAAACAAAAAATTATGCCTTTGTTTTAGAATATTCACAAAATGGAGATTTGCATCATTTTATTCATAAAAATTTTGAAAAATTTACTTGGCAAAGTAAAATTGATTATTTAAATAGTATTATTGTAGGAATTAAAAAAATTCATGATCAGAAAATTATACATCGAGATTTACATAGTGGTAACATTCTTGCTAAAAAGAATTTTGATAATAATTATTTTACTGATTATGCGGTTATTTCAGATTTAGGATTTAGTCAACCAGCAAATGTTGATTCAAATCTTTCAAGAGAATCTCAAATATATGGAATAATTCCATATATGGCTCCAGAATTATTTAAATATCAACCATATTCATATGCATCAGATATTTATAGTTTAGGAATGATTATGTGGCAATTGACATCAGGACATAGACCATTTCATGATCAAGAACATGGACCAAAACTTATATTAGATATTTTAGATGGAAAAAGACCAGAAATTACAGAAGATACACCAGAACGTTGGTCTAATTTAATGAAAAGATGCTTGCATTATGATCCTTCTCAACGACCAACAATACAAGAAATTGGTGAATTATCAAAAGAATTTCAAATTTGTAATAGTTATTCATCCATGGAAGAAGATTATGTCAAAAAATGGCATCCAGAAGAATATGATAGTTGGTTAGAATTTAATAAAGCTGAAAAAAAACGACTTGAAATGATCAAATCCAAAAAACCATTTGTAAAAAATCCGGGATACGAGCATCCTAATTCTAGATATTATAGCACGTCATTAAATTCAATGTTAGAATCTATTAATTCAACAGTAACAGGTATTTAGATTAATTATTCTAATAACTTTTAAAATGATATGTAATTTCCACAGATCTATTCTCTAATGGTAATTTATTCTCCAATGATCATTTTGATATAATGGATTTCAAGTAAGAATTATATTATATTTAATATATTTTATTTATCTATGCTTCAGTTACTAATCGATTTCTCTAATTTATATAATTATTAATAATATTAAATAGTTCTAATCAAAAGAACAATTTTGAAAATTCAGACCATAATTCAAGTGCGGAAAATTCTAAAAAACATTTTTTGGACGAATTACTGCAAGAAGAAAACATTGAAGACCAAAGTAATATTTTTAAATTTTGTAATAAATTTAATTATTTTTAATTATTTTTATTAATTTGTATTTTACCAAACAGATGACTTTAAACGAAGAAAATTTGTTGAATATTTTAATGAATGTTTGTAGTTGAAGGTATGGATACAATTGTTATTAGATAAATTCTATTATTTTTATTTTCGATAAATTTATTATTTTTATTTAATTTTTACTTTTACTTATATCACATACACATGCAATTAGATAATTTCAAATGAAGGATAATTACTTTATAATTAGTGGAAGTTTTATAAATAATTATACAAATTCTGTTTTTTAAACTCGAATTTTATTTTATTTTCATATTTTTCATAACATAACAGCTTATTTGTTTTTACGTATCTTTTTATATATATAAACTTATCACTTGTTTTTTTATGGCAATAATTCATTTAATAAATGAATTACGTTTTTTTTAAAAAGACTAATGGTGTATAGTATAAATAATTTCATAATTTGATTATTTGAAAAGAAAAAGTTTACGATAAATGTATGACTCAAATCTTTTATTCGATTAAAAATCCAATTAAAGGAAAGGAAGAAAGCATCATATATTTTGTAGAAATAATTTTAATATAGTTTCGCGTACTTTTCAGTTTGTTTCAAAAGTTATAAATCCTATAAATCTTATAAATCTTTATTTACATTCTAATTCTTAAGAAATATTTACTGAGTAATTTAATAACATGAACATTATGTGTACATTAATTCAACTTTCATTATACCTGTACCCTCTCACATTTATTTAACAGTATTAAAATGTCTTTGAAGTTAGGAAAATTTGTAGGAATTGAGTTTTTATCATCAACTTAATATAAACAAATAATTTCTTTGTTCACAATTTGTACTTATGATATTTAATTGACTTATATTAATTAAAAAAGTTTTTATGGTGGTATTGTGAAAATTATACCTGACATTTTATAATCAACTTGATTGGTCTGTTCTTCTAATCTCTAATAACCAGCAACCACTTTAGCACATTTCCCAAGATGGAACTCTCAATGCAACATATCCTTTATTTCAGCAAAAATTAACTCATCTAGAGATAGTCAATCCTTGGGTTTTGTGCAAATGCATTTTGGAGAGAGAAACTGGCTCAATGTGATCGAGTTCCATTTACTCTAAAATAACTGGTATCTTTTTTACAAAAACTATGGAAAAGCCGCATACATTTTCATCAACAATTTTCAGAACTACAGATCCATTATATAATCCTTTTCAAATAAAGAATTATTTAAAAACATTCAAGCGTACCTTTTTCTGTTGGATAATTTATATAATAATATCACATTGCTGAACTAAACAATCTCTCTGAGAAAAATAATAAAAATGTTACTAAATTGGACTTTTTCGCATTATAAGATTCACTATATCTATTTTTACATACAAAATTAATAAATTGATTTATTTTAAGTTTATATTATATAAATTTAAAATATAGGTAACATACATCACATCTATTTACATCTGATATTATTTCTATAATATGACCAGCCTTTTCCCTAGAGTTACCTTTTAAAGTTAAAGTAGCAATGTTTACAATACAGAGAATTTTAAATTCTAAATTAATATTATTTTCTTTATTATTATTATTTGTTGCATTTTCAAATGAATTAAAATTTTCAGCGGTAAAATCATTAAAATCGAAAACATCAATTAAAATCTGATCGTTGTCTTGCTTTTTTTTGGTTTAATTTTTGTTGATAATTTGCCTTACTTTGAGCGTGACAATATTGCAAGAACGATGTAATCTTCCATTAGTGGTAAATGAACTTGATGGTAAATTTTTCACATCCTTTACATTTTTGTTGCTATTATCAATATTTTTATTGTTTAAAAGAGAACTAGAGCTCAGACAAACACGCGCGGGTGAAAATTTAGTCTGTCATGTCAAATTCTAAACCAATCATATGAGGTGAATTTACTCTCACGTGGGAGGGAGTATCACCTACACATGATATTCCTCAGGGGTTAGGATTAGTATTCGTCAGGGCAGAATATTCATCACACCCTTCGAATATCAATTTTATTAAATATCGAGTTTTTTACTTTGCAGAGATCATATTAGTCATCACCCATGATGTATCTTGTACTGTACGAATAGAAGTTAGGTGATCTGTACGATTTATTTGTGGCTTGTACGGTTGATTAACTACTATCACGTGATATTTTCATTCATACCACGAAACGATCAGAACATAAAAAAGTAAAAATATTGTCCAGCACTCGCCACTTCATGTGTCAGTACAAGAGTATAAATTAGTCACGGGTTAGAGTTTATTAAATAAATAAGGACTGTATGAATTTTGTGCAAAATTTATGTAAAATCGTACAGTACAANGACAAACACGCGCGGGTGAAAATTTAGTCTGTCATGTCAAATTCTAAACCAATCATATGAGGTGAATTTACTCTCACGTGGGAGGGAGTATCACCTACACATGATATTCCTCAGGGGTTAGGATTAGTATTCGTCAGGGCAGAATATTCATCACACCCTTCGAATATCAATTTTATTAAATATCGAGTTTTTTACTTTGCAGAGATCATATTAGTCATCACCCATGATGTATCTTGTACTGTACGAATAGAAGTTAGGTGATCTGTACGATTTATTTGTGGCTTGTACGGTTGATTAACTACTATCACGTGATATTTTCATTCATACCACGAAACGATCAGAACATAAAAAAGTAAAAATATTGTCCAGCACTCGCCACTTCATGTGTCAGTACAAGAGTATAAATTAGTCACGGGTTAGAGTTTATTAAATAAATAAGGACTGTATGAATTTTGTGCAAAATTTATGTAAAATCGTACAGTACAATCAAATTATGGCCCAATTAAAATTTAATCACGTAAATATATCACGTGGTAACGAAAAATTTACTGAGAAAGATCTTCAAGAGAGCAATACATATGATTACTGTGTCACATTAAGAAATAGGTGTTGTCTTTTCTAAATTAATGGAAAATTAATTAATGAGTGTGTGTGCAAGGTTATATTAATAAGAACCAATTACGTGCTCAATTTACAACTCTACAGTTGTGACTCATGATACTGTAATTCGAACAATTTTTTATATAAAGTTAAGTTTCATACTCAAGAATCCGCCATAATATTTTATTATAGCTTCTATGCATCCTTAAATCCATAAATAAATCCACAAACATGAATCTTCGTACTTTTAATTTGTCTTCAATTATTCTGCTCTTTTTTATTTTGACACAAATTATTACCATCGATGCTCAATATAGAGACATTTGCGTTGTTACTACAGTTATTCCCAAAACTATAACTCTTGCCACGTGTAGTTCAAGAATGCATACTCAAACCTATAAAGCTCCGCAACGTGACTTTAAAAAACATTGTAGAACGACAAAAACTGTCACCTGTAAGCCAACTGTCACCCATTGCGCAACCGGCTGCGAAGTTGCTGGTGGTCCTGGATGGAAAAATATGGTTCATTCTAGTGGTGGTTTAGTTATTACAAATGATACAACTCCACAAGCTTGTTGTAAATCATGTATGGCTGATCCAAATTGCGTACAATGGGAAATCTTTAAGGGCGTATGTGAACATAATATTATTTATTTCAATCATTTTAATTATTTAATAATTGTGGGAGATACGTGTGTTGAGCCACTGTCTAACTTTAATAATAGTGGCATTATTCGTCAATTGGTTTGTTTTTATCTTCGAAAAACATCTACTGAAGCTATTTTAGGTATAGGAATTAGTATAGGAAATAATCGATCAGCAGAAAACGGGGAATTAATTATTTCAGAATTTGATTTATTTTCTTATGAAGCATATCGGGACCATTATTTGCGTTCAGGAATATGGGGTGATTCGATTAAATATTTTCTTCCCCTGGCATTAAGTGCTGTCCATTTTGAGAAAGTATTACCCATTATTAAAAGTAGTTTAATGAGAATAAGAGATTATACTGAGTGGAATTCAGAATTAGTTTTAAAAACAATTCCAGGATTAATGAGTTCGATGGTTGTTAATTTAATGAAAGCATGTGATGATAATCGACACCAATCCAGTTCCAGTGTAGTGAGAAAAGTATCCGAGAAAGCATTACAAGGATATTGTTTATTACTTCATTTATTAATCATGTTGAGTAAAAAATATCCTGAAGTTATTACAGAAGCGGAAAAAAAAGTGGAAAATTTTATAGAAAATGAACAACCACGGCGCTTCAGACATACAGTGGCGATCATTTGTAATGCAACACGATTTTGATTTAATAAAATTATTTTTTTTTTAGTACAAATTCGATAATATTTTATTTTTTATTTTTTATTTTTATTTGTCAATGGTTACAGTTTCAAATAAAAAAAATTAAAATAAAAAATAAAAAAAAATTTTTCTAAAATTTAATTTTTTTTTTAGAAAGTACTGTTGCATTTCTTATTTTCTTTTCTAACACAATTCACTTAACCCAGTAAATCAAATTAATATATATTGCTTTTTTTTTTTTGTTTATACTAGATTGAATATGAAACACACTACCATCTTGTGTATCCTCCCCGAGCCTTAATAACATCATGAATTCTTTCTGGCATAGAGTGGATCAAATTGGTACAAGTATCAACGTCAATCTCTTGCCAAACCTGTTGAATTTTGATCCACAAGTCCTCCTTACCCGAAATTCGTTCAGGAAGATGACGAAGATGATGATCTATTTCATTCCATAAATGTTCTATGGGATTAAGATCTGGAGATTGGGCGGGCCAATCCAAAACCTTTATTTTGTTACTTTGAAGCCATC